>RJWH01000178.1:856048-905910 GCA_004363575.1 Solenodon paradoxus | reverse complement strand
GTTGAAATAATACTACTATGACCCTGAACAGACAATTCTCTGTAAGACCCCACATTCATTTCTTTTAAGTATATGCTCAGAAGTAATATTGCTAGATTATACGGTAATTATGATTTTTACATTTTGAAGAACTACCTTGCAGTTTTCCATAGCAATTGTGCCACAATTACGAATAGTACAAGATCTTCTAAAAATCAGTCTACATGAAATACTCTAGGACTTTCCATCTGCTTTCATATTCACCAATCTTGTTTACACATTCTACTTCTTCAATGTGTCCTGTAGCTGCCATGTTTACAAATCAAATTAGGTTTTACATGAAATAATTATAAATATCTCAGGGAATTGTTTTGCCAGTGGTCATTTCCTCCTCCAGTCTATTTTTAAACTTTTGCCAGATACATTTTTTATTGTACAGTTCTGATGCTGTCATTTCTTTGCTTGATATTTAAATGTCTTCCTATTCATTTGGATGCTGTATAAAATCAGAACCACTTAGTTGGTGATCAACACTTGCTGTAATTTTAACTCCTCTTCCATTCTAGCTTCTATTAATCCTTTTACCAAACCTGGGTTCTAGCCAGACTGAATTACCTAGAAATATTTCTACCCTTTTCATTTTCTGATCTTCTTGCCTGTTTATATGATGTTCTCCATCTGGAATATTTTTAAACATTTTATCTCTCTCATCTAAATCTTTCACATCATACAAACCTCAGCTAAAATTCTGAAACCAGCCACAATTTCATGGTTGTATACAACCTCTCCAAAGCTCGGACCCTGATAGCACTTTATCGATTTTTCTCCCAAGGTATTTATCACTTTCTATTACATACAGTAGTTATTTATGTACCTCAGATTTCACAGAGAAATTTTTGCTTCCAAGCTATAGCTGGAGGGCACATACTGTGTGTAAATGTTTTCATCTCTTTATCTTCTACAGCACATAACAATGTTTTATATACAATTAGCCATCAATGCATAAGTTTTGAGAAAATGAATCAACAAGTAAGTTAACATAAGTATTGGGAAATGTGACAGACGCCGTTTCTTCAGATTTTTAAAGGTGGCGAAAGCTTTCTATTTGCTAATTAGAAGAAAAGGGAAGCAATATTCAAACAGTGCTGGCATTTGAAGCTTATCCTCAAATCTTTTTAGGAAAACTACCAGCAATTTATTTATTTATTTATTTATTTATTTTTATTCATTACAGAGATCTTTGAGGAAATAAACCAAAATAGTTTGCTTCTGAAATACATCTTTGAGGAAAAGTGCTAAGATATGGCAGGATTTTCCTTATGAATGAGAAGTAGCATTTTGTTTGGTAATTAGTGTCTTTTTTCCTGTAAAAAAAACATTGTTTCTTATTTTTTCAGTTTATTAGCTTGAAAACTAAAATTTAGCTCAATTTAAAATTATTTTAAGAATTCCTTTACTAGTTGCTTCAAGTTATATCTCTGTTCTATTGTAGTGATATAATGATATTGAAAAAACATTTTAAAAGAGTTTTATTGCAATCAGTTATATGAAAAGGGCATGGCATTATGAACATACAAAAATTTTGCCTTAAGAATACTAAAAAAACCGCATTTCAGTACCCACCCTTCCTGTAAAGTATAGAGTTTTAATTGAGACAAAAATATCTCCCTTTAAACACACAAAAAAATTTCTATACAGGCAGAGCATAGAGAAAGTCAAGTAGTTTCTGGAGTAAATTGTATGGATGCCCAAATATCTTGTTTTATCTACAAGTATCCAATAAATTCTCAAAATCATGCTGTAATTATAATTTAACTGAAAGGTTGCACTAAATTTCTCACTTTTTCCCTGTTGATTGACTTTGTTTCTGGGAAATGCTTCTTAAAAAATACTTAACCTGGAAAAAAATTTTGAAAAATGTAATTTGTGGAAGATTTTCTCAAATGTAGAGAACAATTATACCACCTTTGTGCTATTTTTGAACTCACCGCATTGCTTTAAAAAATAATCTTAATATCATCAGGCATGTTGGTTTTATAATTAGAAAAGAACTTTCAAGATTTTCTTCAAAGCTCATTAAGCTAAGTCAACTAAGTCTGTGTCATTGTCACTCCTCTAAATGAAGCAAAATGCCATTTTGTGAATTTATACATAGCCAGAATTCTATTTCATAAATTCAAAGAAATAGGCACAACTATAAAAGAAAAATTGCACGGGGCACTTGTCAAAAATAGCAAGGAAGACTTTATTCAAAATTATTGCAAGAAGGAAAAATGTTGAACTCACTCTTAAAATACGAAAGTGGGGAATGGTTGAGGAGACAGAAAATACAAGGACTTTAGAGTGGAGGTTGTCTTAAGTGATTAGGTCATTTGTATCTGCTAATGGTCCCTTGCTCATCTTCCCACAAGGGCAAGGAGACAGAGGCCTAATTTTTCTTGATGATTGCATTTCTAAGCTGGCGTCCAGTCTTGGAGAAATACATTTCTAGGGTGTAGAAGATTCTTGTCTCAAAGAGGTAGTACAAAAGTTTACCCTGCAAGTTTTTTGAACTCAGTGCTTTAAGGAAAACTTGATCAAGGGCCTAGCCACAGGAGGAAGACTGTAAGTTGAATCAAGCTGAGGAAATTCAAGGCCTATTTGGTCACTGTAGATGCTTGCTTTGTATATTGTTATATACTTAGCAAAATGTTCAAATTTGTTCTTTGCTATACTTTTCACTAATGTGATTCTGATCCAATGTGTGACAGGAATTTTTTCTAAAAGAGGTTCTTCACTGATATTTGGGAAACTTAATTTAAATACTTTGGGCAAATAAAATGTCATAGAGGATTATAAAAAGGCAATTTTTAGACATCTCTGTGAAGTAATTCCAAATACTATGCTTTTTATCAGAAGTATTTCTTATTGGACAATCCCTAGTCCACTCCTACCCTGCACTACTCTCACTTTCTTGCTAATTCTGAAAGAATGATTATTATTTTTAAGTGTTTAAGTTCATATTACATAAATGAAGTTTTCCTATATTCCTTAATCCATGTTAGGACTCTTTCTAAAATCAGACTAAGTAAAGAAAAATAACTTTTTTTTCAAAAATAAGTAGCAGTGTACTTTTCTAGGGAGTGTGCTATTTTAAAGCAAAAGTAATTATCAAAGAGTTTGAGCAAACATGGAATGCTGTCTTCAACTTCAAGAAGCTGGTATTTTGCTATATAAAAGAGAAATGACGACGATCTAAAATTTCCTTCTCACTAACTCAAAATCCCAATTTAAAAAAAGTCTGATCCGATTCTAATTTTATCTTGCAAACTTATTTTAGAAAACAAAACTAAGTTAAGTGTAAAGTGGTTTCTCAACATGATACAGATAAACCTTTAAATATTCGTGATTTAAACTAAATAAAGTGAATTAGCAAGTAAGTGCAGTGTACCAATTTAACCACTTATTCTTCTGAGATGACTATCAAAGTATCTACATAGTTGCAGAAAAGGGCACAGATGTTCACCCTAAAAAAACCTGTAATTAAGACACATTTATGCTCTGCAGATGCAGTCATTTCTAAAGACTTGCAAGTACTCTTGTAAACACACCCAAACCCAAGAAAAGTATTTTAAACTTACTTACTTTTTCTTTTAACAAGGAAAACAAAACTAAAACAAGCACCCTAATCATACAAAAGTCTCAGTTTAATTAATCAAACTAATCATTTACTCCCCAGCCATATATATTTAACAGGATGTATCGAATTTAAATTCATAATATTTAATGACTTTTCTTCCAGACACCTCTTTTGAAGCTTACCATGAAGATTTATATTATTTTTATGTAATATAAAATTAGAGGTGTCACTGATTTTAGCAAACCCAATAGAAACCAACATATGATCACTGAAAGGAATTAACAAACACATATTGAAGGAAAGAGGAGGGAGTTTACCATAAAATTTTGCTTTGACAATATATTGAATAATTTTGGCAAGTATTTTGATTTGATCTTGAAAATCCTGGAAAATAATCCTAGACACATGCTTTAGTGAAAGGAAGCCAACTTGATGCTACATTAAATCTTTAGTTCATTTAGTAGTGTTACAGAGACATCAAGAAAGTGTTCAGTATCTGTTCTAGAAAACATAAATTGTTCTTTACAATAAAGAGTAATTTTAGTCTTTCTTTTTTGAACTAAATTTTGCATACTTTATTTTTGCTTCAAATAATTTGTCTTTTGAATTTCCTAATTTAAATCTTAAATTAAATGTTCAATAAGTGTTTCAACAATGTATTTACATCTTGACATCTTGATTACACTTTAAGAGATACAGAGTTTAATATAAATTCTAAGGATTGCCTGAAAGTTGTGCAAAAAATAGATTGCATCTATTGGGTTATATCCTGAAGGTATCTTTTCCATCGTTTCTAGGCTATACAGAATTCCCAACATTGTCTTTCTAAATTAAATTTTAGGCACATCTGGTGGCCTAGCAGATGTGGCCACCCAGACGTAGTCCACACACATCCCAAGAACCCAGGTTTGAAACCCAGGACCAGGGGAAACAACCCAGATGAGCTAGTGAATAAAATAAATGAATGTCTCTTCCTCCTCTCTCTTACTGCCTGCTTCTGCTCACCTTTTCCTTTTAAAAAATTATTACATATCTTCAAAAGATTTATGAGTTGTTTCTTATCATCAGCATAACAAAGCCCAGACAATGCTCAAGCAATATGTGAAAGACTTTCATGAATATCCCCTTTCTTTACTTTAACAGATTTTTTTACCATGGACCTTCTTCATCGTCCAGGACTCCCATCAAACTGCCATGTCCCAAGTTCACCATTTATTTCTCTTTGGTGGGGCCGTGGGGGACCTCTTTCTTTTACTGGCCACCTTTGAACCAGCATTTTTCAGTCTTGATGCTATATTGCAGTTATTCTGCCAGGAATGCATTTTAAAACAGTTTTTTCTTGGAGTCACCTTTCAGTTGAATTTCAGTCTACAGCTGCAATTCCAACACAGTATTTCAAATTGTAGCTATATTTTCATTGACAGAGAACGGTTATTAAAATTGTGCTTATTTTAAATAATTTTTGATTTGTAAGTATTACAGCTTCTTTTATATAATTTCGCAGACGTAGGCTCATTTCATTTACCACTGTAGACATGTTTTGTTTTGATATTTTTGGATAGATTTTCTTTGAATGAATCACTCATTGATTACTTTTGAAACTTTTTAAGTGACAAAATACACAATAGAAAAATAAAACATTGGTTTAAGCGGAAACAAAAAAAATGCAATATTGATCTACACAATATTTTGTTTAATGTTGATTTGGTTTGAGCAGACATATGAATGACATCGAAAGAATAAATGATGTTTATCAGCACCACAAAGGAATGTGAAACTAGGTTTTGTTATACATTATGTGTGATATAAAAAAATAACATTAAGTTTAGTGTTGCGTTATACATAGCTATACTTTATAAAAATTGTTGGGATTTAACGAGCATGGAATAGTTGAGTTATATTATTCTGATTTTGAGTTGTAAATTTTTAACCATAGTACTTAAAAATGGCAGTGTGAAGAAGTTTAATTTAATTATAGTTACATATACTATCCTGGTTCTGTTTTATAATGAAGTCAATTATTTATTGAATTTCTTATATCATTATCAATTAATATTATTAGGGGACACAATATGTCTCTAGGAGCTTTGTATATACATTTCTTCTGAGAACTATACATTGTTTTATGAGAAATTATGAAAAGCAATACACTTTCATTTGCCACTCGGAAAATGCAATTTAATTAAGTGAGTGATATACTAAATAATAATTTAAACATAATCAAGACAGTAATAGAAATCTCATAGCTCATCACTAATTCTGAAAACAATGAATTCTACTATGAGTTTTTTAAAAGAGAGAAATCAATTTGGGTTGTTATTTTTTATAGAGAGATTATTTGAGTGATCAATTCACCTTAAGATATTGTAATGGTAGAGAAAAATAGCCAGGAATTCTTAAGAAATTTTACTTTAGTCAATCATTTTAGATAGCACGCATATTTCATGAAAATCTGTGGCCAATCTGATACATAAACATAATTTAATAATGATTATCATCAGGAAATAAACTTTCCAATATTGAAAAAGTCAATTTTGTGATAACAAAAACAGTATTCTTGATAAGAAAATATTTTTAACATGAACCTATGAAATTGGAGGAAACATGTAGTTTTTCTAATTCAATCTGAAACCCAAGGAAGAAATTACAGATTTTCTTTGCTGTAGCTTTACTCCCACATTTTTGTTTTATGAATCCTATTATTGACATAATTTGAGAGAAAGAAACTTATACTGCATATATATTTTCAGTTATTTTGATTTTTATAATAAATCACATTCATATATTTAAAATTTGCAAAAAGTAGTTTTAGGTTAACATGTTACTCCTATATGATTACAGGATTTTATATTAATCATATTAATTTGTTGTACAATAATTAATTGAATAATTATTAAAAAATAAATTTCTTTGTTATATATAAAGCAATGTACTAAACACTAGTGAAAATAAACAAAATTAATTATTTCTGTAAGAAAAATCACAAGCTAATTGAGATGGAATATAAAGGATTTGTACTTGCTGTTCACATAACTAAAAATACCATGCAATCTTTTTTACCTAATTTTTAATTTAAGAATTCCATTTCTCTTAATCATCTCTACCTAGGTTCAGGACAGGAAATATTCACAACTGAGTATCAATTAAAATAATAATCATAAATTAAAGGATTTTAAATTATACCAATGCTGAAAAAGTCTGTTTCTTTTTCTAGTACTCTAATCTTTACTTGAATTGGAAGTCAGAGTTTTTTACAGCAACTCAGCTTCGTCTGATTTGATGTATTTGGTGACAATGTGCCAGTTAAAACATTATCTGTACTTGTTGACAAGTGTCTAAGGGAGAGAACCAACTTTTTCAAATACACCAAAATGACAGAAATAGCTGTCAGAGGATTGTGTTCTCCAGAGGTGACATATCACTTGAACTACAAAAGTCATCAGATGACATTTTCCAAGAGGGCCCCTTGTCCATCTACTCCGTATCTCTTGTAGGGACTTCATTGCTCAATGTGATGAGTCAGAATATAGAGTGAAGGAAGTTGCTGAACAAGTAAAAGTTAGAACTATAAGAGAATATCTTTATACCAACTATGTAAGATACAAAATAAAAAGAAAAATCCTTTGCGTTCTTTCTATTTATAACAAAGGAAGGACCAATGCTTCAAAAGGGCAGTCATGATGAAAAACCATATAGGACTATGCACCCATTGTTTCTGAAATGCAGATCTACTAAATTAAGGAGAAGGAAGAGTTTATAAGAACCTTTCCCTAGTTTTGAATTTGTTAGCATCACATCAGAGTATCCATTCCACTTGAGTCCTCAGTTCACATTGGCAGTTGTACAATTATGTTCTCTCCCATTTCCAGCATAATCTTTGCACCTACTTTGCAGCATGCAAGAAAATCAATCTTTGACACATATTTGAAAGATGTAACAGTATCTAGCTATTTCCTCCTTCCAAGGTTTTCTTTCTTATATAGAAATATTTTTCTTTCCTTAATCTGCAAGAGGATTTTAGTCTCTATTTCATTCCATTTTCTATGTACCCAGGTAATGCATTTCTAGCTGTCAGAAAATTAGGCAATTTAAAAATGCAGTAGGTAGAAAGGAGCTATTTCTAATCATTTTCTCATGTAGCCTAAGAATATTAGTTCTTCAAAGAAGACTTTAAAAGATAAACTTACTGCTAGGTAAGATCATGCCTGAGACAGTTCAAATGAAATCATCTTTTTGGTATAAACATCCTAAACTCCAGCCAATTATCATCGATATTGAAGTTCCAGTGATGGGGGGCTTTATGAGGATTTAGACGGATCAAATAAATCAACCATGATGGAAGATGTAGGACTTAGCCTCCAGCATCATGTCTAAAGAGTTCTGTATATTTGTAGTTAATCAAATCAGGGATAGTTTATCAAACCTGTTCCATAAAATGTGTTTAAATAAAATAAACACAAAATTTAAAAAAAAAAAAGAAATGGGAAAATGAAATTTGTTTCTTTAGAAACTGCAAAAGGCATAGGCCCAACATCATTATGCCAAGCTTCAACGTGTGTACGTGGAGTTATGAACACACTGACATGGGGAAAGAATGCATTATGCATGAAAAGAATATTTTCACATGTACAAATATAGTCACTCATATTGAAGTATAGTTTCTCATATGAAATTCAGTAAAAATTGAACTCTGCCATCTGGATTTTACACATTTTGGTTATAGAATTTACTATGGAGTCTGTCCTGAAGCTCTAAAATAACTAATGAAATCTTGGAATAATTTTTGCAATTTTTACTTACATTTTGATACTGTACCTTTTGTGGTAAACTGCTCAAAAGTATTATGCAATACCAAATTTCTATTTTTTATTATAATTTTATCATCTGTCATTTTATTTCCATTAAACTTGATATATATAGTTCTCAACTATTTCTAGCTGATGCTTAAACTGAATATTCTAGTAGACAATTGTAATAATCTGTATCCTTTTCTTTTTTGCTTAAGAACTTAAGAAACCTGAAAATACATTGCATGTTAAATTTACCAAAGAATAAATACCAAAAGATCTGACAAAATGATAATAAATAAAATAATTCTAAGAGGTTTTTGAATTATTCAGTCACAATTGTCACAAAAAATAAGAATTGATCATCTCTTTTTACAGATGAAAGGAGATGCAAATAGATATGTGACTTATTTAAGATATTTCTCATAGTATAAGAGCTGCAATTAGAACATGCTATGGTGGTTCTTTTAATTATACCTTTTGCCACAAGTTGTCCTTTCAGAATATCAGTATATCAGTTTCCAAAATAATACACACAATTTTGTCACATTATGATCACAGAGCGAGAGAGAGGAGGGTGTGAGGGGAAGGAGGGCGCACAGCATTCAACAGAGAGATAGAGACAGAAGGAGAAAGAAAGAGAAACATGCCTACACCTTATACGCATCCCTCCAGTCTGGAAACTTTGTAAGTCACTAATCATTTTATCCAAATAAATAAAATGTCCAGAATGACATGTTCCTAGATAGAAACTTCTCAAGAAGAATCAGCGTACATACAGACATTTCACCATCATACATTCTCATCAATGATTTTCATCCACAGGATCCCAGTCAAATTCATACAATGTTAGGATCACCCCACGACAATGAGAATAGTTCCCTCATGGAAGGGGCCAAAATATCACTAATGCTTAACCTAGATAAACTTGAAGCATAACACTGACAGAGGAATGCAGTATGAAACTATAATTTTGACTGAAAGATAGATTCCCATTGTACCTATCATTGGGAAATAACTTACTTTAAGTTGATAAACTGAGTTTAGCATCTCGAAAGACTTAAAACACACAAATACCTTATTTATTTGAAAGTGGTACTGATTGACCTTATTGAAAGATAATAAAGGAAATGCAGCTCATATTTAAAGCGCAATCAAATGACCTAGTTCTCTAGAAATCCTAAAAAAAAAATCCATCAAATCATTCTAAGATAATTACAATATAACAATGATTGTGAATTCTTGACCAGTGATTTAAAGTAAAACTTGGTCTGATTTAGTCAAATCTTAACAATTTAAAGATCTGAAGTTGAAAGATTAAGATATTTTTCTTATCAGTCTAAAATAATTAATTTTAATATAAACCAACACATAGAATCAGTAGGAAGCTAAGAAATGGATTTCTGAGAGCTACTCAAACACTAGTAGAGACAGTATTTTTCCCTTCACAGACACATCGGCTAATGAGCTTGTCTTATAACATATGATTTTTAAAATATCCAATTCTTTGAGTCATTTATAGGTTGAAACTTACTATGGGTTAAAATATGTATCCATTATCAATCAATAATGTAGACTGAATTTGAATTGGGTATTCATTTTTATCCCTTTTTGAACAAAGCTAACATTTTAAAATATCTTTTAAAATTATTCCACCAACTCAAATTTGAAATCTCATCTTTACTAAAATTTCCCCAATACTAGTAATAACATGAGTGACATCTTTAACAAAGGAATTCTATTTACAATAAAAATTAATGACATAAAAGACTAATTCTCTACTTCTACATAAATAAATCATATTTTCAACAATTTTTAACATGAATTTTGTCTATTGTTTTAGTACATGTGCATTAAAAACCTTTCACTTGAAGTAAATAATTATTTACATGAATGTAATCCACATTGTATACATATACAAATAGCTAAAACAGTGCATTTCAACTCGTTTAATTAGAATTATACTTGGAATGAGACTTATTTTTCTTCCAACAGGCAAAATCTGAACTGAGTGGAGGAGTAAAAGGGTATAATTATGAGATTA
This sequence comes from Solenodon paradoxus, assembly GCA_004363575.1. NCBI lineage: Eukaryota > Metazoa > Chordata > Mammalia > Eulipotyphla > Solenodontidae > Solenodon > Solenodon paradoxus. The sequence continues at coordinate 895,481 of RJWH01000178.1, read as the reverse complement.
GTGCACCACTCTTTCTGTCAGATGAGTAAAGTCATTGTGGGTCTATAGATTCAGGCCGCTTAATAGATGCTGGTAGTGCTTTTGTATATAGTCAATGCCCCATTTGACTTAATGAAACACACTAGGGCCATGTTATTATGCAGATCGCCCCACTTCATTCGCTCTCAGTGACCCATTGTTCTCAATGGTGTTCCATCAAAAATTAGCTCAGCTGGGAGAAGGGAAGGTTTAAGAGATTGTTAGGTTCTCAGACACACACCTTATCTAATGCTGGGTAATTGCTTGAGATTCACTTATTGTTAGTAGTCCCTCCAAGTAGGGAGAAAAAAAGTATTAGCAAGGTATTGATGAGGTTAAAAGTGACCTTCATTTAACATTTATTTAAATTCACCTTATACCACTATTGCTTTAATGCAATCACTCATTGAGACTCTGGAACATGAATTATGGCCATTTTCAGAGAACCTAATATTACCTTTAATTTTTAATATACAATTGACTCAAATCACATTTATTTTTTATAGGTAGAAAATATGAATGTCAGCATAAAAGAAAATCAACTTTCAAATATTGTCAAATGAAGACTAAACAGAGGCTCAAACTGATGTCTCTTTTAATTAACATTCACAAACACATAGGACAGAAAAACCTCTGCGTTTAAAATTTAAATTAACTCAAGCTGTTTTAGTAGAGGGTAGGCATATTGCACACCAAACATCCTTTGAGAATAACAGTTAAGGTTTAATAAACACTCTCCCCCGTTCTGCTGTGGTGTGAGTTTCATTTTGCATATGTTGACCTTGGTTTAGGATACTGAAAGTTTGTTATGGGCATCACATTGACAAAACGACCCCTATCTTTATATTTCTTATTTTAGCATCATGTCTTTTCAGCTACCACACTAGTATGTAGGACATCCAACAAGGATGTATGCAGAACAGGACTCTCAGTTCTTGTGCAGATGAGTCTCTGTAGTAGACCAGCTCTGCATGGCTCCTTGGGGTTCTCCAGTCTTTCCTACCAGCTGCCAGCATCTCCCACATAGATCAAATATCCTTTTACCTGACAAAAAGCTCCATTGCTTAGAGCTAACCAAACAGATTTCAAACTTATTTTTCCCATCACACTTACAGATATTTGAAAGAACTAGGCATCTACTGTGGATTAAGTATGAATACTCTCGCTTTAACCCATGAAGTTGTATATTGGTCCTTCTGAGCTCAGAGGTAACACAGAGATTTTGAAACTCGAATTGCCCAACAATAACCAAATGAGTGAATTGAATGGTTAAGGAGATCATTTCTAATGCTGGTTCTTTGTTTCCATTTAATTCATACCTTCTTATTCTGATACTTTCAACTTAAGACACTGAAGACATGGTTGTGTCTTGTCCTCACAAAAGTAGATTTCCCACTATGTTAGCAGACAGTCTCAATGTTTCTCCTAGGATGTAATTCATCTTCATTGTTTCTGTGCCGACAGGATGGAACCTGCTTACAAATTTTACAGCTAGCAATACTTTTTATTGTTGTTCTGAAAGGGCTCCTGAGGGCTTTCTATTTTATTTTTAGGAACATTCTGAATTTTTTTTCCCGTTATGCTATACTTTTCACTATTATGAGTGATGACCCTAGAATACTGGGGAGGGAAAAACAAGCAACACCCACCAAACTCTGTAAGTGTCATAGGTTTGAATGCAATCTTCCAACACTTTGATTTATTACAGGTGCTCCATTTTAACTATGTTATAGCTAATGAAGAATATCAGCAGCCTTTGTGGAATGCTGACATTCCTTCAAACTCAGGAACCTTCAGGACGACACAAATGTCTTTCACAAAAAATGATACAATAAGAAATGCAATGTTTTCATCTACTTTTAGGTATTGAATTAAAATTTTAGGCACCTGAAATATCATCATTTTTATGACGAGATTGGGAAATGATAGCATTTAATGTCAACTGAATTCCTTGAACTGTTTTAGTTTATTCCTGTGATATCCCTCAGACTTCACTGTACTTGAAAATAAATGAAAAGAAAATCAGAAGTGAAAATAGTATAAAATCACCATTAACAAATGTCTTTCGCCTGAAATTCTATTTTATATGACTTTAGAGGAGAATAACTATTTACCAATCAATAGTTGGTAGTTTCCTTTATTATTTTTTTTGGGGGGTGCATGGGGAGTCCAGAGCATTTAAAATGAAAATAAAAAGGGTAAGGCATCTTATTGTGTTAGCAATTTAGGGACTTCTATTTACAAATCATCTCAGGAGTGGTCCTTTGTGCTCATATAAGCACAGAACAGGCAAACAAAAAAATCACAAGGAAATAGATGTTGTAGCCCATAACAAACCAATATATATTTTTTTGTCAAAAATTTTAGATTAGGTTTTTTTAGTATCTTTCATAATCAGTACTACTATTGTTCAAATTCAGTTGCTAATTATTTTGCTATAATCAAATATAAACTACATAATAAATTATAAAATATAAATATAATCCAAATCATCATTCATAAACATTATTATACTTTTTGAAAAACATTTTCTATGAATGTTGATAATTTTAAAATGATTTTGCAATTGTCCAACTTAGAAAAGCTAGCTTAACTAGTTTTAAAATCAGTTTTGAATTAATGAAAGATTTTTTTCACCATGCAATTAGTGAAAAACTTATATATACGAATTACCTATAATAAGAAGATTTTTGCTTAATTTCTATGTTATACTAACTATATAAAATTTGCAAATTAGTTTTAACATTTTAAATATACTTCCTTAGAAAGGATAATAAAATGAAGAAAATAATTAAAATTCTATAAAAGGTGTCAAACTGATATAAAAATGACTGCTATTAACATTTAATAAAACAAGTATTTTCCTTTATTGTTTATTTGGTTAAATTAAAATTATTAATTATTTACTGCATGTTAAATTAGGAAAAACATAAAATTTTATCAAAGTGTTATCATTACATAATTATCAACTTAAACTGAATTTTGGTGAGCAATTTAATTATTTTCTTGCATTGTATCTAGTTTTAATTTTAATTAGAACAACTTATGTCACATTGCTCAGAGTATATTGCTGATAAATATTTTTATGGTAACTGTAGAAGCAATGCATCAATTATTTTGAAAAATAAAAATGCTTTATATTCTGCATTAATAAACTTATTAGATGTTATGGAAAATACTCTAAAAGTATATTATATAGATTATACTTGAGGAGAATTTGAGCTAAGACCCAAAGTTGTCCAGTGTGGAAGTTGTTTTAAGTTACCTAAATTTTGTTTTCTCATTTGTAGAGCAATTGTCATGAGAACCTATAAATGAGCTTAATCAAGCATATCTTCAGTCATCTGATAAACACTGATGATGAGATAATTTCTGTTCTTCATGATCTAGCAGTATAAATATAAAGAGACAAAACAGAAGAATTAACCAAGCAATCTTTGCCTGCAATTCAGCAACTGAGTTTTAATGCAAGCTCTTAAATATGCACCTGTTTTCTGATCTGCTTCCTTCTCTGAAGAGACTGAGAGTCACTCTAAAAGATTTGAGAGCTTTTGATGTTTAAATTCCTGAAAGATTTAACTGATGAATTATTTCATTCATTTTGGTAACTGTGGCCAATCTCTGTTAAAGCTGACAATGCACCTCCTCTTCTCATTCAGTAAATACATAGTTTTCTTAACCTCTCTCCTTTCAAGATGTATTTCCTCAATGTTTTCCTGAAGAAATAATCACATTTGACTTCACTGATATCCTCACTCGAAGCTTTCACTTTTGTTTGTATGTTGCAGCTCTCTTCACTGCACATTTTTCTCTACCCATCAGAATCCTGCTCATTCAGCAAAGACCATCTCTATGCCACCTTTATTTTGGATGGATCTTCTGAATTTATTTCTTTTATTTCAGCTGAAATGCTGATCATGTTTTGCCTTGTCAGATTTCATCTTCCTTGTCTCTCTTCTGAGAATCTACAAGTTCTGCAGTGTCAAGGAACATATCTTACTTATCTTACTACTTTTTTTACTGCACAGTAGGACAGATAATTGGCATGGTGGTCCTTAGAGTAAATGCTGGTTTGCTCTCCAAATTTTCCTTGTGTAACTCTGTGACCCTGAGTCAATTTCCAAAGCACTATCTATCGATCTACTCTTATTGTGTTGTAGTCCCAGGAATGTTGTTAGAATTAATAAGATACTTAAATTCAAGCAAAAAGCTTTATCTCACTTAATAGGTACATGACATATATTTGTTCAATGCGTAAGTGATTGGGTCGACTATCATTCTAGGCTCTCTGTTTGTTCTTCAGAACTACTTTTTAATTTACTCTAACTAGACCCTCTCTAATTGATGTTATGGTCCTGGCATGTCATCTTTGTACTTCGCTTTGTGTTATTTGCTTTTGTGAAGAAGTTACATTATTATCCTTAATACAATGATGAGTTTTAATGCTCTTCATGCTGGGAAGGGCAGCAAAAGGGACTAATTGAAAAGGAAACATCAGTGAAAAAGACAAATATAAGGAGTATGCAGGAAAAAACACAATAAAGCAGATTTTGTTTATCAGAGACAGGCATTAGAAAGAGACTTACATTGTTGAAATTGATAACCTCGTCAAATGTCTAAAAATGAAGATTTGTTTAAAAGAATAGTTTTTAAGCTAACCTTTAAAATATAAAATTTCTATGAAGTACTTCAGGGATTCTGTCAATGTCTAATTGACATTTCAGTATTAAATGTTACACATGGTTTTAAGGCTGTAAGTTTTAAAGTGCTTATTCAAATCATTAATACACTGGAAACTTCCGATACTTGAAAATGTGTTATGATGGATGGATTTTTATTAATAAATATGTTGATTTTTAATATATAGAGCATATTTATCTTAACAAAATTCACTTTGCCTATTGCATTTGTTGGTTTTCATACAATTTTTTCATGTGCTAAAACTTTTTTACTGCTTAAAAATTGAAAATACATGATTTGAGATTTGGTCAACTTAGAATCTATGTTTGTATGCAAGTTTTCTTCTGGGAATAGTCCAAAGGGTATAGTTAATTCTTGTTATTTGCAGTTATTTGATTCTATAAAGTCACCAGGAACACTGAATTAGCCAAGACTGAATGATTTTTCCTTGGAGAAATACATAATTAGGTTACTGTGAGAATTTAGTCACAATATTTTCATCAACTAATCAATATATAACCTTATTTTCTCTGTGTCTGTGTTTGTTTAAAGACTCCTTATTATATATATATATATATATGTATATATATATAGTTTATTCATTAACATAGAAGCCTTGGCCAACAGCAGTATTACTCATGACTGAACAGAATTTAGCCAACACATGCTCTGTTTCCATAAGGCACAACACAGCCTTCTTATGCTTAGGAGCACTAGATAGTAAACCAATGTCACTGCAATAAAATTTTTAAAAGGCAAAATAACACTAGGCAGCATTTTAACCCTATACCTGTGGTTATTTGAAATAGAGATATAGCCAACAAAAAAATGTTAACCATGTGGCAATAAAAGACCTCAAAAGGACACTTGTTTACAATATGAGCTGAAACAAGAAGGCAAAAAATTACCTTGTTGAAAGTCATCTGTGAACATGGACATCAGGTTACTCTATTCAGAATTTTTTCTCTTCTGTGCAGAATTTTTTCTCTCCTGTCATGACATGTCCATGACAGGCTGTAAAAGCACAGTCATGGCTTTTGTGATTGAACAGAAATTTTAGCCAGTAGGCGAATTTGCAGTTACAGAACTGTGAATAAGGACGGTCAATTGTACTTGCTTCCTAATCTAACTGGAGGATTGAAAAACAGTATTCACTTGGTTTTGGTGATTACCAAGGTGAAAATGCACTTGCATGGTTGAGGATCGACACATCAATGGATGTCCTTGTTGGGGCACAGGGAAAATTCCCCATCCTTCTGGGGTTCTTCCCAGGCAGTTCAAGCTAGCACATTTAGCACCAGGTTGCTTAGGAGAGGGAAAAGACCAAATTTAATTATGTAGTTGTGGAAAGATTGCATAACTGCAAATTCTAAAGTACATGAGCTAGACCAAGAGCTTGTATCCTAAGCTAAGGACTTGGACAGGGCCTAGAGTGTCAAAGTGTCAAGGAGAAGGAGAGGGCAAGTCTTGTAAGATGAGTCGGGGATGATTTCATAAGACAAAACTTTCTCTAAATGTTTGCCCTGCCTTCAGCTAGGTCACTCTGTTGCAGTGGTTGTTTCTGGAGATGATCCTATTTTTAGGTAATCTTTATTTTTTTATGGTGGTGGTAACTTTGTCTCTGGAGATTGCAGGACCTTGACAGAGCTTTAGCTCCACATACCAAGGTGACACACACATATTGGAAAAAAACTGCTCTGAGCATCTTTGAAAAAGTTTATCTGAATGTGTTTAGGGAGACCTGCCCTATAATCTATTGGATTGAATTGTGGATATTTGCCTTCAGTTTGCTCTCTAGCCTATCTCTCTGATGTGGATAATGCAGCAACAGCAGCGACATTGTCTGAAAGACTGTTAAGACGTACAGAATCCCAGAGATCAAAGGAGTCTTACTGGATTACAACATGTAATGTAGAGTTGTATGAAGAATCTTGTTTAAACAGTATGGATCATGGAATGTAGTGATTTAATGTTTGATTTATGACATGGTGATAATAATGCCTAATTCATCTGTCCACACAAAAATGGAAGGAGTTAAGTTTATACAGAAATTTAATAGCTATAGAAACATGGAAGTGATAGGTTCCAATGGTGGAAAGAGGAGCGATGTTTTTATTACTTTGTTAAATGTCTTTGTCAAAATGAAAACTTTTTCATTTTTGACCTTGTTTTTCTAAGTACGATTTCCTTAAAATCTATGTTTCATCAGCTGCAGCTCTTTTCCATTCCTTTTACTTACTTATATCCAGACGTTAAAGGGTTTGTCACTGTCTACTATTACTTCAGATACATTAAAAAAAGAGATATCACTTTTTTATATAAGAAGTTTTGCAACAGAATATTCGATTTAAAAATATACCACTCTCAATATCTTTGGGGCATATGATTTTCTTATTAGAAATAAAACAAAACAAATAAATAAACAAAAAACTCCTCTACATTTTAAGTCATGAGATGGCTGCATTAGTGTTTCTTTAATGGATTACTCTAGTATTAAACACCTTCATAATTCATTTCTGCCTTTGAACTGATTAAAGTATCTTTTAAAAAATATGTCAGAGAAACTTCTAATTACACAATAAATCTTCTGAAAAATCAGAAGAAATTTGACATTTATTTTTATATTTTCTTTCTCCATCTTTTTGAGTAAAGTTTAAAAAATTAGAAAAAAATTAAGATCCTCTCAAACCAAGTTTTCAAATATATGTATTTATAAAGAAAACAAAAGAGAACAGTAAAAGGGAAAAGAACGCTGCTTCCACTAAAACTTTATCAGAGATACTCCAAGCAAAACGTGTTTCCGCATATTCATGGAGTTCCTGTACTCCTTCTTCTAACAAGATTTTCCTGTTTTGCTTGTGTCTGTTCATAATATTTAGCCACCTAGTGACTGATTTGTGCCAGGTATAATGTTTCCAAGCATGTGATATTACTGTTCTCTATTTACTAGTTCCTGGAGACAGATAAAAATGCAGCAGCAAGTAGTTCTACCTTCAGTAAAGGAATGCACAGCAGTTACTGAGACTCAAACACAGTGCTCCTCATGCATTGTTGTACATGCAAAAATGAAAATAGTCTATTTTTGTGAAGATGAAAAAAATATTCTTATATTAAGTACATGGAAGAATGGACTTTAGGTTATGAGATATGTATTAAAAGGGTATAAGTTTTACAGGGAGATACCAGCAAAAACAAAATAGTACAGAAGTTAAAACATTATGTAAAATTTTTCTCCTGAGCACTATAGTTTTCAATAAATAAATTATGCGAAACTTAAGAGTTGAATGAAGAGTGATACAGTATCTTTATGTTGTTTTTAACACTCACAGATAGACTGTAGGTCATGCTCTACATTAACCTATGAACCTACGAATCTCTAGCTAACAATGTACATCTCTTAAATTCTGCTTAATATATGATCTTGAAGTTTAGGCATTAATATTCTGATATTTCAAACTTTTCACGCCTTCAGGGTTTTAGAACACTACTGATTTCAGTGCCAGCAAATTGTTACATTCTTTGAGGACCACTAGCTTTTGACTGGTGTATAGGTTCAGCTGCTATGTGCATTTTAAGGAAATCATACTTAGATCACAAGAAAAATCAAAGAGAGGGGAAGGTTAAGGAAAGGGTTTCATTGACTCTTCAGTCAATAGTATTTGACCTTATCCAGCATTTAATTGATTGACTCTTCAAATCTATAAAAAGGAGGATTGCCTTCCCTGGTTAGAGGCTGTTTTACAGCTACTGTGTACATTTGTATTGATCATGACTCTGCATTAGGTCATAGCTATCATATAATGGCTAGAGCTGAACAGAAGAATCCATAAGCATTCTACAGCATTGTGATTCATCTGTGAGTTGCCAGATATTTGTGATGATCACTGTCAACTAGCAGTTTTATTTTAGGATTGCAACCTTCTGGAAACACTTTCAGCTATTGGTTATACGGCGTGTTATACAGGACCAGTGACAAGATGGATTGCTGCTAGGCACTGACTTTTAGTGTTTCCCAAAAGTTCTATGTGAAACCTTAATCTCTGTGTGACTCTATTTGGCGATCAGGACTCTAAAGAATAAATTAAATAAGGGCATAAGCATGACACTGATTGGTAGGATTAGTGTTCTTGTAAGAAGAGACACCGCTATCACTCTTTTTCACTTTCCATGGGAGCACAATGAAGAGGCCTGTGAGCTTACAGTGACATACAGCAGTGAATAGCCATAAGAAGAGTCCTCAAAATGAGGCCTAGTGGCATTTTGGCAGAATCATTTTGGACCTCACACTCTCCATAAGTGAAAAATAAATTTCTGTTGTTTAAGTCACCTAGCTTGTGATATTTTTTATGGCAGCCTGAGTAGACTAATATGTTATCAAGTGTATAAAAGAGTAAGGACATTTCAGACTCTGATAATGCCAGAGAAGTCTCTGATTCAGACTGTTTACAAAGGGACAAAGAAAGTATCTTTGATTCATGCCTATTAATTTATTATTAAAGTCGAAAAGTTCTTATGAAAATGTTTTCTTGTAGAGCATCAATTACAACTCTGAAAGGGAAGATGTGAACAAGTAAAATATAAGATGAAGCCACTTTTTTAAAAAAAATTTGTTCCAGTGAGAAATTGCAATGCAAAATTGAGAAGACACAGCTTGAAATACTGGTCCAGTCAATTTTGTGCTTGATGATTTGGGACATGTCAATTAATGTCCTTAAAACATAGTTTCTTCAGGTTAGAAATCTAGATAATGCTATCTCTGTGGTTATTGTGAAAATTAAATGAGTCAATGAAATATGAATTAGCTTATATCAATGCTGTGACCTAATGGGTGCTCAAAAATATTTGAGGATTTTGAATACTGTTCCTATTTTCCCTTATTTCATAAATACTGCTCTGATTAAAGAAAATGCTGTGCTTTTTTCTTTACGATAACTATAAGTCAAACTCTTTCTCTCTTTACTCATGCCCTACCTTAGACATACAGTAAGCAATCAATGTCTGAGAATGGGATGGAGCTCAGGAATGGGATGAAGTTTAAGTACTCAAAGAGTGAGAAGAAAGGATGCGGAGGGGATGACATCATAGACACATCATGGCCTCTAGACATTTGCTCTGCCTGAAGATACCTTTGTCTGATACAAGAATTGTTTCTGGAAATGATTCTGTGTCAAAGTAATCCGTTTTTGTTTGTTTGTTTGTTTTCTTTAACTTTCTTTAAGAGAAGTAGGGATTCCTAAGGTCTGAATTTAACTTAGTTCTCCATTTCAAGCTAGCATGTATTGGAAAAAGCATGCTCTACGCATCTTGGAAAAAGCTTATCTGAATGTTTTTGGGGAGACCTATCCTACACAACCTTACAAAGCATGCGGCTTCCATGGGATCTGCTCTTTCAGCTTGTAGCTGATGTCCAACATTTCCCTTCATCAGCTCTCTTCTGTTCATCCAATTGGCAAAGCTTCCACCACTCACTAAGCCAGGTAAAGGTAGTACCACTGCTTTTGGGGAATGCGATTGGCGATGCTCTCTACTCTTGCTTCAAACCACTGGTACTCTCATCAGCTGCTCTTGGCACTTGGTAGCCTTGGCACATCAGATGTAGGAGCTCTGCCACATCCACAAGCACTGCTGCTGTGCAAAGAGTTGTAGTCGTGCCAAAGCTATAACACATTTTCTGTTTTCTCTGGAGAACAATGCCACTGTGATACAGAGAAGGAGGAATCCTCTCTCACCTTCTATGTATTGATCACAATCAGCTCTGTTTTGGGTGCCAATAAATAAGAGCAATTAACATTATCCATGAGATAAGGGGAACTAAACTGAGGATAGATATAGTGGAAAACACAAGATTATACTTTAAATTATCCTTTCCCTCTAACAACTCAGATAGACACATAAATTCATTCATTCTATTGTTCAAGTATTTATTGAGGGCCGGGAAAGTGCCAGAATCCTTTCTCTAGCAGACACTGCCTACTGGTTCCCATGTGGTAAGGTCTTTCCTCAAATACCTAACTTCATCCCAGGAGGTCTCTGGATCCATGCTTGACAAACCCAAGTACTTCAAAATCATACCCTCCAGTTTCTGATTTAGGAGGTTTTATGTGAGCTAGGAAATAACTTTTCCAGCTGTGATGTGCAGGTATGTTTTATGTGTTTTTGACTTCTCATTCATATCCAAATTATATATATTTACAAAACTTACATCCTAGCTTGAAATTCCAAATGCACAACAAAAATAAATCAAAACAGTTTCAAGTGTGCTTATCAGTATTAGTGCTGGGGAGAGGAAGAAGGACTTGGTTGTCAGGAGTTAAAATGTAATTGGTTGATGTGGAAGTTAAGGTGACCTTGAAAAAAATTTTAGCCGGGGGAGCATCTTAATTGCAAGGATTTAAAGATTGTTGTCGAAGTAAAGTCTATTAAGCATTCAGCTATTAATCATTAGAGAAATTTAGTAACACAAAGAAAGTTATATCTGCATACAAGAGGTGTGCCCTGGTGACTGGGTGGATAAAGATAATGTCACATACATCCTAAGGACCCTAGTTCAAGACCAGACCTGGGGAGAGCAAACAGCATAAGCAACTAAATAAAATAAATAAATGCTTCCTTTTTTAAAGTGCATGAGAGATATAGTAATAGGTTAGGAGAAGTGTTATTAGTGAATTTTGTTTCTTGGTTTTTGTACAGGTGACAGTTATCATACACTATTGCAGTGGAAGGAACTTGCAGATGGGGGACATTAAACATAAGTGTGTCTCCCTGGTGAGGGAGGAGGGTGATGGTTTATGGATCAAAACCTGATGGTACACTAGTAAGCCAGAAAGACTATGGGGATGCAGCAGAAAAGGGAGTGAAAGAAGAGGTGAAAGATTCAGGACAAGGCAGGGATAGGTTCTTTCTCTGAGAAACCAATGAAGAAAAGAGTGGGCATAAAGGAGAAGACATGCAGATGATTAGAGCTTCAGTCATCTCAGTTAAACAACAGATGGTGTCCTTTGCCAAGAATGAGATATTTAGGCTGAACTGAGGCCTGAGGAAAAGCTTCCATGTTGAATTATCTCGTGAGTCAATAAGTGATGATTAAAAGAATTGTTGAACACCAGTGAGGGTCAAGCTGAGGTTGAGCAGCACAGATTTGTAGAAGAACCTGTCAACACCAGTTTCGGAGTTGCTGCAGCAATAGCTGGCAGCTCAGAGAGAAGAAAAGAAAGCAGATGGATGAGACTTTGCAGAGTGAAGAATTTGCAGATGGGCACAGAGGAAGGTCAGTAGAGCAAAACTTTATCTATCAGGTCTTTGTGGGAGCATCGGATATGGCTAACCCTGGGGTAAAGACTGGGCAGGAGTCCAGGGGAGGCCAAAAAGGGGAAGCCGGGGGTAGGAAGTGGCTAAGATCTTGTAAGTTTCAATTAGAATAAAGACTATGCTCAGCAGGCACAGAAAAAAGACAAGGTGACTTCTTTCCAGATCATTTCAGAAGTCAATTTTGGGGGCAATGCGCAATATTGAGTAGTCAAATGATTTTTGCTTATTTTGACATTTGTTTTGGTTTCTAATTTGTAGTCTCAATGGGAGCCTATGGCCTGAAGCATTTATACTTCTTAAATACACTGACTAATAAGGGAATTGTCACTGTTAAGACACTTTTTTTCCATCTAAACAGAGCAACTCACTAAAACTATTAAAATTCAAGACGTAAATGCAAAATACTATTGCATTCTATTTGTGTATTACATATGTTCAGAAACATGAATTCATTAAAATGCACTTGGTATGCAATTGAACAGGAGCTTTAATATAGTTTGCTTTGGAGACATTCTTAGATTTCCTGTACCAGGTACATTTTATATCTGTGTATAAAATTTATACAGCTAGCTATAACTTATAATTGTAATACATAGTGCATTTTTTGTTTGACAGATATGTTCTATTGACATAAAACCCCTCAGGGCCAGAAAGAGTTAATGGACTCCAATAATCCTAAATTCAATGCAATGGAATGACTTTATTTGGGGCACATTAGCATTTTTCCTTTCACAATTGTTTGCTTTTGTTATGAGCCTTTCTGATTCCTGTGCATTCATTTAGAATCAATAAAAACAACAACAACAACATTATTTTAAGGTGTTTGTGATTCCTAGGTGCTTGGAGTGAATGGGGAGGTTCCATTTGCATTCATCTGCAGAAATTCTTTATTTTGAGGATGAGGTCTAAACAAGTGACCTGACAGGTCAGAGAAGAACTATAGCCAGTGCTCTTTGGACCACATAGCTGCTGCATTGCCTCATTGAGAAAGAGATCTTAGAAATACACCTCCCCATTTTGCACTTTGGCAAGCACGCTTCCAGAAACTCAAGCTGCCCGGCCAACCACAGGCCATAGTTTGAAGCGTGACTGTAACTGCGGCCTTGTAATGGATGGGTTTATAGAGCAGTGTCAACCCCTGTATTGATTCAGAAGATCTCACCTCTCACAAAATAGCCTCTTCACCTTGCTTTAAAAACTGAAGGGGGAAATGTCAAAACTTCATCCCCAAAGGTTATTTCAACAATCACATTTTCTAAGCTTTGTAGAGAGGCCACACACATCGCATGCTGTAGAGATGCCTCTGTATTACAGACAAATCCCTAGTTAAGAATGAATGTTTTAGCGACCCTAACACATCACAGAGCATAACCAAAGGTGAATGATGACAAGAAGCCTGTAATTCTTGCTGTTTGGGGTGTTTAAGAGCAATCAAGAAATGCTTGCTGCTCTGTTCCAACTTCAAGAAAAGGGAATACTCCATATTAATTGAATGCATTTGGCTCAGTCGTGCAAGTGTGACAAATAGAGATGTGCCAAACCGCCTGCAAATAATGTGGGTCATCTGCAAATCACTGTGCTGCCAGTTTGCAGACAATTCCTTGTCCTCATGGTCTGTCACATTCCTTTCCCATTAGCTATTTACCATCTGACACGGGAAAGCGTGCACTAATTTCTTTCTTTAAAAAAAGCCTGTTTTATTGATGGTTTTCCTACAAGTTTATTGTCCTGTGGTGTATGCTCTAAATCCTTTGCAAATTCCTCTGCAGGCTCTTTCCTCCAAACCAGGAGTGTTATAGCAAAAGAGATAGAACTTTCTTTCTTTTTTTCTTTTTTCTTTTTTTTTTAAGTCTGCCTGGTCTACTTTATCATATGAAATGACAATTGTTTTTAGATTAGCTCATACTCAGAGTATTTGTCAGGACACCGGAATGAGTATTTATGATGGTGGACCTAGCAAATGTCTGTAGATTCGACAGCAGGCAGCTTTCTTGCTGTGTGACTGAGGTCCAAATCAGCCTTCTGCTCCTGAGTTTACAGGAAATTCAGGGTAAACCTTTTATTTACAAACAGGGAATACTTGCCAAGATGAAATAAAAAAGCAACTGATTAATCAGCATGCAGCCTCCATCCTGAAGTGCCTTGTTGCCTGGCCCTTCAGTGCTTTCAGGAGATTGGCCTTGTGTGAGAGGGCTGTAGTATGGAAATGCCTTTGATAGCTCAGTGATTGAGTCTATCATGCTTTGGGAAGGGACAGGACTAGGTTTAAACAACCCTGCCTGATAGAACACAGAGTGTGCATGGCTGGAAAAAAAATTACCTCATTATAGCTCAGTGCTGTTGCCCTTTGGAGTAAAATGAGAGAAAAGCTTGCTCCGGTACTTCTGCTGATAAAATTCACTTTCTGGAACACAACCAAATCCCAGCATATATCATCTGAGAGAAATAAAGCAGTCAAAAAATGGTATTTCTAAATAGGCCTGGAACATCTTGGCAACTGCTAAAGCAACACAAATAAGAACAGTGCCCTACTAGCTCGACCCTTAAATTATGCAGCTGTTCATTACCCGAATTATACATCTCAGGCTGCCCTTTGGAGAAAGGCATGGAGCACAGAGCTGGAACAATCCCTGAATTATAGTACAATGAGAAAGACCTCCTAAAGTGTCACATGCATGTAGTGGAAGATAAGAAAGGCCAGCTTAAGTTCTTGGCATTTTAAAGAAGGCAATCAAGAAAGCCTTTGAATTCCTTAGTTTTCTTTCTCTGCAATTCATTTGCATTTTTGTGTTAGTTAGACAAAGCATCCCATTCATGTGTCAGCAGCCTGTGTCAGTCTTCCCCTCTGGAGACATGCATGTGTGTTTTGGTTTAAGCTGCACTGTATTTACAGATGGGACGACTGAAAAACATTAATACCAGCGGCAGCAAGCCTGCCGTATTTAGAAAATGAGAAATGACAATGTTTAGAATCTCAAAATATGAAGACATCAGAAAAATAAAACTGTCATAGATCTGAAGGACAGGATTTGAAAATTCATTTTACCCCCTATAGTGGATTTTGCATTTCTGCAAAATGTGAAACATATTAAGAAGTTCACCTGCCACTTCAGTAGCACAATTGTTAACTTTGTTTTGATAATATTCACTTTTCTTCACTAGACTGCAGGAGAAGCAACATCGACATGGGCCTCCATTTGGTTGTGTTAGTGTGCAGACAACTCATTGGAAGCATTATCAGGTTAAGAGTTAGAAGGTTTTATTTTCTCATCCAGTTTATAGTTTTTGAGACAAAATTAATATGCCCGTTTTGTATCAGATTTTTTTATTACTTAGATTACATGAGCATTTTTTTTTTTTTTACAATTCCCTCTTTGATGAATATTTTGGTAAATGATTTAAAACATTATCTTTTGTAAAACAAATAATGAAAAATTATGTGTGAGAGATAGGCATTGTATTAGACAAAATGATATCATTTCAGTGTTGCTGGTTGTTGTTTTGTTCCTAGTTAGTCATTATTGACTCTCTTACTCTTTATTCGCATTCCAAACCTAGTTCAACAGAAATAAATCTCGCCCATTCCATATTCTAACCCTGGAACCTGGGAATATATTACTTTAAATGACACAAGGGGTTTTACAGATGTAGTTTCTATTATGGATCTAAAAATGTGGAGATTTTCCTGGATTATCTTAATTACACCCAGTATAATCCCATAAACCCTTCACAGCAGATAACTTTTAAGGATGGAAGAGATCTGGTAGAAGGGGAGTCAGAGATATTGAAGTGTGAGAAGGATTCATTAGTTATTTCTGGTTTGACAATGGAGCGGGGTGATGTGATAAGGGATGTAAGAGGCTGACCATGACTTCCAGATGACCATGAACAAAGAAATGGGGACCTACACGTCCAATCACAAGACACTGAAGAGAGTCAACAATTTATATGAGTTGGGAAGCCAGTTAACTTCCAAACCTCCAGAAAGAAATGCAGTGCTGACAATATCTTGACTTTGTCTTTCTGAGACCATAAACAGAAACCTAATGATTTACTGGCATATTCAGACTTCCTACCTACCCACCTGGAAGATATACATGGATCATTAAGCCATTAACTTGGCTTAATTAATGAAATAGATTTGTTAGGTTAGCAATAGAAAATTAATCTATCTCCCTGTATTCTTTCAGACGTTTATTCTTCCTGAGAATATCTTCTGTTTAACAAACGTTACTTTTCATTTGTGTAATTAAGTGATTGTTTTGCACTTATCATTACCAGTGAAGTTGTTTGATTGACCTCTACCTTCATATGCATAGGTGACCTGTATTTAAAAAACAAAATCTTGCTAAGGTTGTCTTGAAAAAAGTTTGTCAACATTTTGGTGGGAGATCAGTCCTACAGGAGTATCATATGATACTTGATTAAAGGACGTTGGAAATAGACTGAAAGAGCTTGTGTCCTAACTCAGTCATTAGCTCTGTGACCCAAAGGAAAATTACTTACCTCTGTTTATTTATCTGTAAAAGGAGAATAATGGTACTAGTCTATTATTCAGAGTAAATAAACTAATACATGTAATGTCCAACATAGGATCATTGCTTAACAAATATTATTTTGATGACTATTATAACTATACGTCTTTATGATTGCTAAAATAAATGTAGCTATTTGAATAGGAACATTTTTAAAAACAGGCATTAGCATTTTTGCTAATTTTCTGGTAATTAAAATGCAGTAATAACAGTTTGTGAGCTTAATATTGGGAAACAGAATTTCTATTTTAAAATCAAAGCATTTCCTAAGTGACAATGAGTCCATCTTAAAGTGAGATAGCTCCGTAGTTTGAACACTTACCATTTTGGTTCAGATCAATATTACTTCCACTGAAATGAGTTCGCAACTTTAATAAAAGTCCTTTCTCCTTCAGAATTAATGATGTTAAGTTTCTCTCTGAATGCATGAAGACATAGTAATGAGCCCTCCATTCTCACCCAGCCCAAATCTGAGAGGTGAGAGTCCTCTTTTAAATGTTTTCAGTTTTACGGAGACTTGATCTAACTGCTAAAGTGGACTTTTGCAGCCTGTGCTAGCCAGCGTATGTAAACACACATTCAGCTGCATATTTATGTCTCCCTTGAGCTCAGCAGGGCCACAAGTGCTCCCCCATTCTGCCTCCATTCTGCCCTGACCATGCCCTCATTCTGGAGATTTATGACCACTACTACACAGAAGTCCTGTGCCTTTCTGTGCAAGAGTCGTTCCGTTCCAGCAAGCCAGCTCCACGCAGGCATGCACCCTGAAGCCCCGAACACACACAGATATAATATGTTTGCTTTCTCTTGGGGTCACTTGTGCATCCAAAAATCAACAGTCATTAATTAGATCAGTGCTTCTCCAGGTTCCACGTGCTTAGAAATCACAGGTGGGTTTGTGAAAATGCAGATTCCAATTCAAGGATCTGAGATGAGGCTCTGAGGGGGCATGTGTCACCCCACTTCAGAACAATGCCACCTCATTGCCCCAAAATGGCAGAGCAAAATATCAGAGCACCACTTTCGTTTTTTTGAGCAAGCTGTTTTTGCTGATGAATTAATGACACTAGACTTTGAATGTACATTCTAAATAACTTATAGTAATTTCAAAGTACTTCCATGTTACTATGCGAATATAAATTTGGCGTCTGCTCTTACAGAAGAACAACAATAATTAAGACTTATAAGGCCTCTCTGTTAGCTTCAATGAATTATTCTTAAAATCAACGTATAAACTGCAAAGTGCTTTGACATTGGGATTTCAGTATTAATACATGCAGAAAATATAGAAAAAAGCAATTCTGATTTTTAAAAAGAACAAACATCATCCTATGAGCTACTTGGAGCAAGATGACAAGAAATCTGAGGAGGTCACATCGCCAGTTTAAGATTTTTTTTTAAAGGAAAGGTACAGGCAAGAATAAAGGCAAGTAGGCAGGCAAGCAGGAAGAGAAAGGAGGAAAAGCCATTTATTTACCAATTTACTTAGTTGTTCATCTTAGTTGTGCCCCTGATCCCAGGTCATGAAGCTGGGTCCTTGGGAAGTATGTGGACTGCACCAGTAGATCACGCCTACCGAACTTCTTTAAATAATGGACAATAGAGTTGTACCTTTCCGTGGAGCTTTATGTAAGAATTCAATGAATTACCTATATAAATAACTTAGGAAAATGAATAGATTAAAGGAATAAACCCTTCTGAAGAAATTCAGCAGTATAAAATGGTATATAGGGCAGATTTTCATTAGAAGATATCTTTAGCTGGGCTCAGCTGCCACTGCAGTGTTTCCATTCTATGGGTATTTCTAAAATGTGAAATCACAGAATTTTCATTAAAACTCAAGATATAAACTTACCAATATTTGGCATCATTAAGATTTATTCTCTGTCTGTTGGTTTATGAGAGGACACACAAGCCAGGTAGTAGAAACATGTCACCAAGAAAACTGTTCCCTCAAGAAAAAAATACAGAATCTTTCCTAGCTCCCAACTCTAACTTTCTCTTCATTAACATATCTGTTAAGATCAAACCAGTGGAGAATAAAACAGAAAAGACCCTTTAGACTTGCAAAGCATTAGCTGGCTCTTGACAAATGAACTTTGGTTTCAGCATGTAGAGTTTTGTTTGAAATATTTGAGAATAAAGATGGTGTCAACACATTATGACTTGAATGACTGAATATTTGTAATGATTCTGGAGTTTTTAGTTGATGAAAACAATGGGTAAGTTTTCATTTAAAAATTTTTCTCTCTCCTCATCTTTCCCTCAAGTAGAGGTGCACACGGGACGGTGAGGGAGGAAGCATGTGCCAATAGGTTATGGAGCCTTAGGAACAATTTTTAAGAGGTAGTAAGGGAGTTGGCTTCAAAGAGAATGAAAACTATGTGCCTAGAGAAACAGAAAATGAATAAAGAGCATTTTTGATATGATGGAAAGGTTGAAGAAAACCAAAGAAGTGAACTAGAAGAAGCCAGTATGTTTTAATATTCCCTTTCTTAAAAAGTGCCTCTCCAGGATGGGTAGAGGTCTCTTTTTCCCATTTTACTACTTGAGTCAGTCTCAAACCATGTTCAAAAAGCTTACAATTAGAGGAAAATTGAATGCATACATTTTGTTTGCCCCCTAATATTTGAAAATGAGTGCCTCACAGGAAAAAAACAAAGCACCAAAATCATGACATGGTGTTTTTGATTAACATCTTTATTCTGAATGTCTACCATACTTTAGACAAATTATCTCAATAATTTTCAACAAAACATATGCAATGTGAGAGGCAAATAAAAATATCTCTTAAAAAATAAATACTGATGCAGCTCGAGAGCCAGGTCTCTGGAATCATCTCTAAGATGTAGGACAAGCAAAGAGATGTAGAAAGTTATTTTAGGAGGCTTTTTGTGGTTTTTGCTGTTTGCCGTCGTTGTGGCTGTGGTTCTCATTACTCTACGCTACAGAAAATTTAAATGAATGCCTTGCTGTGCCTGTTTCAGCTCACCTGTGATCTTAAAGGCTATCAGCGTGGTCACGCTAAGAGTTGAAGCTATGTTTTCTCTCTTCTGGTCTGATGCACTTTCAGACTGTCGCCTATGTGAAAAGCTCAAGTCTCCTGAAACTAAAAGATGTGCATGTTTGTGGTGAAAGTTTTCATTAATAATTTCAAATCATACGCTTCCAAAGGTCTGCCACTGTTTCGAGTTATGGCTATTTGGAGTCTTCATGTTTTTCTGCCAACGTGAAAATTGGTTTTGCAGGATTGTTTATTGCTGCTTCTTTACTGTTTTTTTTTTTTTTTTTTTTTTTTCTCTCCCCTGCACCAAGAGAATACTTCTGTGCTGCACAAGCACTGGAAGCTTAAAAAGACAGAACATTTTCATGTAAGAAAAATTAAAGGCATAACAGAGATAGATTTTCAGAATTAAATTAGAATTGAACAAGTCACTTATGTGTGACACTTATGTGACTTACTTGTCCATCAGTCCAGTGGTCAGGATCTCATTTCCACTGAAGCAAACTTAGCTAGAGGGCAGATAGAATTTCAACACAGATATACCCCCTGCATATTTAACAGCAAATTATGCTGAGAAGAGAAAGCACTCACCTGCCAGTGAGTATAATGTCATAAAAAAGCATTCTTATTAAAGAATGCTGCCAATTATATTTTGAAAATAGTTTAAGTATGAAGCCAAATGTTAAAGAATTTCAGGATAGATGTAATAACTCTTTCATATCTAGAATACAACACCGATACTTGTACCTCTACTTTTTGCCATATTAGAGTGAGCATGATGATTTGATGATAGTTATCAATAAATGTTACATTAATTCTCCCTCGTGATAATTGGTGCTATTTTATGATACATAATTGTACTATGTTAGGAATATGTTCCCATGTACATGCTTTAAGTAGTACTGCTGCAATTTTGTCCTTCAACCGAGTGACACAGGAATATGGATGCCCAGAAGTAGAGAAAAAAGAAGGAAAGATGGAGCAGTTAAGTTCTGTGTGTTAAGCTACATGATCTTGTTTATGTCTTTTAGTAACCTCCACAACTTTCCGTGATAGACGTTATCATCCCAAACTTTATAGAAAGAAAACTGAAGCTCTAATTGCCTAATCAATTCACCCGAAATTGCAATGTTTGCATGTATGATATAAGATTGGTTCCAGTTTGAGCTAAATCAAATGTAGGAGAGAAAATCTTTCACCAACTTTGGGCATTGCCTTTCTGCACCAGCATTTTATAGGTTGTCCAACCCTTTTGCCGTCTTCATAGTGGGGCATCGATTTTCTAAAGTCAAGAGGAAAGATTTCCCTCCCAAGCTCATTTTGAAGATGTATTGAATTAGTTTTCATTTATATGAATGTAAATTTTATATGAATATTGTTTTGTATATGCATTTAAATACTTCCCAAATCAATTGGAGATAATTTCCCTTTTATTTACTTAGTGCAATTGTTTACAATGTAGTGCCTACTGGTACAATGTAGTAGAATATAAGAGAGTACAAAACAATGACATTACATGCTTACAATATATCCTTGCGTGTTCGGCAACAGCAACCTTGTCAAACTGAAAAAAGCATCCCTTCATGTCTTAGCAGTCCTTGAGTAAGATTCCAAAATTAAAGTCATTATAGACATTAATGGTCTATATTTTTGTTTGTTTGCTTGTTTTCTTTTTCCCCACAAGTACAAGTGAGTTTACATTCAGGATTATAGTATCATAGCATGGTTTTGGCAATGACCAACAGTTTTAAGAGAGGATGCGATCATTCCAAAAGGCAGAAATCCTGGCTTCAGACCTCAAGGACCTTTTAGGATCAAAAACCCTGAAATTTAGGTTAAGCAATACTAGACCCTTTCAGGAAAACCCCTCTTTCTCCAAAAATAGCTACCCTCTTTTTGTGTATGTATATCGCTCCAGAGACCAAATCAAATATCAAAAAAATAATTTTCAAGCCTATATTAAGTTTCTAAGTATCTGTAAAGTGAATGGAATGTTATGATATTATTGAGCTTAAATTGACTATTCGTATCACTTTTCATATTTTAATGAAGTACTTTAACATCTTTTAGTGGGTGTGCCCTTGTGGTTTAGTGGTTAAGTTAGTCTCAAGCTGGCACAGTCCACACACATCCCAAGGACCCAGTTCATGACACAAGGCCAAGGGGGACAACCAGGAAGGACAAATAAATAAAATAAATAAATATGTTTCCTCTCTCTCTCCTTCTGCCTGTCTACCTGCTAGACTTCATTCTTGCCTACACCTTTCCTTTGAAAAATAAATTTTACTTGAAATGCCATATATTAATTTTATTGTTACTGTTCATATAGTCATTAAAACTCTTTACTTGGTAGTTATTGTTGATTGACATTCAAATGATCTCTAAGCTTTATTTTAGGGAAAAGAATATTCTTAAGGGAGAAAAAAATCTTATAAGAAGAAAAATGATTATTACACAGTATCTTCCATAGCTATTGAGAACAATTTTCTTATTTCTGTTAATTTTAAACTTAATTTTTAGATTGCATGTAATTATTTATTTAATCATGACCATCTATATTTAGTTGCTAAGTGATCTGGAGGTTTTAGAATTAGAGTGAAACTGATTCACATACACAGTATTCTGGGCCGAGGTTGAAAAAAAATTTAAAAATAGAATCTATACTGGCTTGCTCCATTAAGATAAAAAAAAAAAAAAAATGATGTTGAAGAACCACAAATTACCAACATGAATTTTACCATTTACAACTTAGAAAATACATACATTTAAAAATTTAATGTCAGCCTACTTGTGTCCAAATAACACAACTCATTTATTTACATTCTATATAAAGCAACAAGAACATTAAATTACTTTTCTCCAGTCAGTTCCCATCAATAGTTCTTTGGCATGCTTAAAAGCATCTGTATTATGCTCTCGTATATGAACATGTTTCTCATTTTATTAATTTAAACTATTTTTATTCAGGAATTCCTATTTTTAAGATAATTAAGATAGCTGTACTTTTTCCAGCATGTTACATCATCCAGCTAATACAGTCTGACCAGCTCGGAAGTAAATACCATAGGCCCTGTCAAGTCTAGCTTGTGATTTTGCAGCAGCACACTAAATCTTACCCACTGCTGGCAATGAAACAGTAGAACCGTCTTATTTCATTTTACAGCGCTGTGGATTTTGTCCTGGGACTTGAAGTCTTTTGGTGGGGTACTGAAAGAGAAGAAATTATTTTGTGTATATAGTTTTCAATGACACTTAAAACTCATAACCGTAGAGATCTCAAGTAGTGCTCCACTTTAGTGAGCAGGAAGTAGGTTCCTACAGAAGCCTTAGCTGGAGTCTTCATTATCTGATGTGTCCAGGAGGGTTCTTTTTCCATCATGTGCCATTACCACATGTGATTGGTTATGTCTCAAAGGGGCCCTAGCCCAGAGGATGTTGGGGAATATAGCTAAGCAAAATATTCTTTGTGTACTCTTGGGCATGTGCTCTGCCAAAGGCCGAGTCATTACTGCCTTCTCTTAAACAGCAATCCTTACTTAACAGTGGCAGGATAGGCATGCAAAGCTATGCTTCCAAAAGAAGGAGAAGCTCCTTGTGTATTTTACTATTGTTCTAGTGGCTTAAAGAAAAGAGTCAAGTTCCTCTTATTTCTTGTTAATGATCACACAAAACTGCCAAGGAGAAAGGCTGTGGGGTCAAATCACACTTCACAGTGAGAGGGTCCATCAGCCTGCCTATGGTTGCGGCCAAATGCATGTTTTTAATCAGACAATCCTGGTCTTATCCTGTTTGGCCACTTATTAGATGAGTTATTTTGTGTAAAATAATGTTTCTGACTTTGTTTCTTCTTTGTTAAAATAAGAATAAAAAGATTTGCTTCTCAAGGTTATTAAGAGTTTTAAAAATATACTGTATATTAGATAATTGGCATGGTGCCTGGTACATAAGAACTAAATGTTAACATTTGTTATTTTTTGTGTTCAGTTTGTGTTAGTATTGCTTAGTATTGTTGTTAATGTTATTATCTAACAAACTAAAATTACATAAATATTGAGTAGATCAAGCATATTCAGAGGGTCAGAGTAGACCCTATGTTAAGAGGAGATAAGTAAGACATGAAAAAATGCTTGGCTATCAAACACAAGGAGAGGAATTAAGATCCCAAAATGTAGCACTTTGAAGCAAGCAGAAATGAGGTCCCCACTTAATGCTTTCTATTATATGCTGGGTTGACAGGTAAGAACAGCCTGAAGCAGATGGTCAGAATATCTATGCTTTTGCCTTAGGCAAAAGTGATGTGATGGGAAAACCAAGGATTTGAAGTCTATGGAGGTGAATTTCAGTCCTAACTGCCCCACATAATTTTATGTCCTTAGGTAAATTGAGATCACCTGGATATACTGCCTAGGTTTGAATCTCAGTTTCAGTTCTTGGGTCTGATACAGTACATATGCTCAGGAAATGTTTTTCCCTTTTCTTTATCTACTTATGTTTGAAGATTTGGGAAACACTCATATTCACTTGTGATCTACTATACAGATATAAAATTACTTATGTCTTAGGTTTATTTTGTGTGTATAACTCAATACTATGAAATTGATGGAAGCAATTGTGCTATAAAACATTAAATTGTTATTTGGGGCATTTGCTAAGATTATTGAGATGGCTTTAGAGTATATAATTACAGGTTTAAGTACAAAGGGCCATGTCAATCAATATCTGCTCTTTATAAAATGAGTCAAAAAAGAAATTGTTGTTGCAAGAGTAGTAGTATGTGCTTGATCACATTCTACTAAGTGATCACCAAAGTAAAGTATGGAAAAAATTATTTGCTTAGTATAATCCTAAAAGAAAACATTTTTTTTTTTTTTTTTTAAAGAAGACTTGTTATGTGAGTATTCTCCCGAGAAAGAGAAAATAGGTATTGACTTACCTGATTGTGGAGGCTAGTATGCCCAAAATCTGAGAGGTAATATGGCAAGCTATGGATTCAGGGAAGAATTGGGATTGTAGCCTGGAGGCAGAATCCCTAATAATTGGAGGTGTGGGGCGGGGGGGTGTCATATGTCTTTTTTCCTTCTCATACCTTCAAATGACTGGATGAGTCCTGCCCACATTTTGGAGATAAGTTCTTTACTCAAAATCTACAGATTTTCATATTCATCTCAGCTTAAAAATATCACCTGGGACAACCGGAATAGTGTTTGTCCAAATATTTGGATACCATGATCAAGCCAACCTTACAAATATAATTAACCATCACAGGGCTATATCCATTATTTTCCAGAAGTGATTATAGTTCAGTTTTCTAACATACATTCTATCACTAATAAACTCTCCATGCACCAGAGAAAGATATGGAGCAATTCTTTCTTTCTTTCTTTCTTTCTTTTTTTTAAAGGAAAGGTGCGGACAGGTATGAAGGCAAGCAGAGGGAGTCAGGAAGAGAGGAGGACAAAGATGCACTTATTTATTTTATTTAGTTCATCTTGTTTGCTCCCCCAGGTAGAGGACGTGAATCCACTTTCTTGGTAATGTATGTGGACTGTGCCCAGTCAGAGGTGGCAGACCAATCTGGTACTCCACCACTATCTCCACTCACCACTCTTCTGACTCCTGAAAATCTATACATACTACATGTGCTTATTTCTCTTAACTAAGAAAGTGGTATCTGATTCTTGTCTTTTTAATTTGGTAGTTGGTGTTGATGTTTTAAATGAAAACATGTGCCAGCAAGAAAGCCTTTCCTGTAATGGGAATCCTGCATGTTTTCAATTCTCTCATAATTAGGAGTCTTTGCAGTTGTAAATGCCACCTTTAGGTTAAATATAAACCTAGCATCTGTCAGCATCAATGTAAGAGAGCAAATAATGCCGTAAATGCTAGGGGAGTAAAACTTGTACTGCATTGAAATGAGCTTGTCATCTCCATGAGCAGTAACAAACACATCCCTGTTTAGTTCTGTAAAGGAGCAGAGTTAATAAGTACATATATTTTCATATACAGTGATATATATATAAATATATATGTATGCATATTTATGCGTATATATGCCTTTCTTTAGTGCTGGGTTGAGAAGTGTGTGATATTTCTAACACACATTGCTCTGTCCCCTTTTCCTCTGATTTCTCTTCCTCAACATGGCCTTCCCATGGAACTACTCCCACGATCCACATCTCCTAGGAACCCTTCCCTCCCCTGAGATATCAGAGTTTAGCAGTCCTGTAGTACAGGCGTACATCTCTGTCACTGTGTTTGCCACCTTAATTGTTGACTTGCATGTCCCATCGTTGGGTCAAGATGAATTTCCTGAAGTCCTTTTTATCTCTCACACCTAGGACTGGGTCTGTCCAATCAGTATTTGCTGAATGAATCAATTAACATAAGTCATAAATCAATAAACAACCAGTGAGTTCTGTTGATTCAAGAATTATGCTGGACCTCTATAGATTGCATAAATAAAAGCACTTGGCCCAGTTCTCTTTTGATAAAGTGGAGAGAGTAATAGACAACCATGACAGTAGTTTATCAAGAGTTGATTTAAGGCTTCTTTCTAACATGGGGAAGCCTGTCTCTTACACAATTTAGTTATTTTTGTTTCTGGGTCTCCTCTGTCTCCCTTGAATGGGCACAGCAGGGTCACTTTGTAGTGGAGAGTTACTCAGGCTTCCTGAATGCCTCTGCAATTTGGAAGACACTTCTCTCCCAAGTGAGCCAAGGAGGCTTAGAGAGTTCTTTGAATTATCTTCTTAGTAGGACCTCTGAAAGCATCCTTCCCTTTGCTTTAAACAAAATAAATACCTGCTAGCAACTTTGATTCTATATTATTCTCTCACTGCAGACTCTTCCTTTGCTTTACAGCATTTATCATCATCTGTAATTACTTTAAGTGTTTGGCTATTTCATTGCAGTGCCAAAGAGGCAATATGGGATTCTCCCTTCTGCATCTCCTCTTCATTTTCATGAAACCATTGTAAAGCTTATCTCACAAACAAGATATAGACTTCAAATAAACATATTGTTTCTCAAGTAGTGTCCCTTAGCTTTCTTGTCAAGGAACTTACTGATTCTCAGATCCCATACAAAAAAATCCTAGTACATATATTGCCACCAAACTACAGTTTTCATAGGAATATATTGTCTTGTTCTTAACTGCATCCCCATTCCTATCAGTGTCTAAAATAAGTAGGATGGATCGCCAAACTTTTTTAAAAGAAGACATAAAACATTTTATGCAGCTTTTAAAATTTATTTCATCAAGTTCCCAGAGAATTTTGGATCACTTTTATGATAGTTCCTTAGTACACAGAGATGCTTAATGATAAATTCCATCACATGTTAAACCAAATAAAGAGATTTTTTTTAGTAACTAACTACTTTTTCCCTTACACTCATGCAGTTTGGGGTTGGAAAACTCCCAGAAGAGTATTCTAATATGTGTTGACCAAACTTCATCCCTTCCAAGTATGGATTTGCCAAAAGCTAGACTTTTCTAAGTGAAGATATCTTCTTTAATTTGAAGTGTCCCAATTGTCTGGAAATCATGAGGCCATGTTGACCCTGCAGGTTCCAAGAAGCACAAACACACATGCCGACACACATCACACATAAACTTTCTCTCCTGAATCGAATTTAAAGTGTATGTCCATGCTTGTCTGGGATTGGCCCAACAAATCCGAATCAGGTCTGTAAGGACTAGAGAAGTGCATTTGTAAGATATTATCTCAAACTTAAAGATAAGATCACTCCACCCACATTTATTCCAACAATCTGCCTAAATTTCAGATGTGAGACTGAGTTTTCCTAAAAAACATCCTGTTTACTTTAATTGTAGTGAGTCAGGGACTCTCGTTTACTAAGACTGGATGGGATGAATATTGGCCATTTGTACTTCATACATCGCTTCGGCAGGCATTTGTGTTAGGTAGAACTGTAAGTTAACAGGGTTTTTTCTTTTTTTCTCAATTGAAGATAAGCTTTGAAAGTCATCAAGATTTGCTCTCTAGTTGGACCCTGTAAGGTTTTTTCTGGGCTCCGCGAGGAGAAAATTTCAATCAGACAGAAAGCAGAATAGTCAGGGCTTTATTGGACTTTGCACTCCCGGGCGAAACTCCCAAGTCCGCAAAACGGGCCTGGGGAAGTCACGCACAGAACAAAGGGGTACCGGCTCTTTAAGCAGAGGAATTTCACGGGCTTCCCATATCACGATTGGGGATTGGCCCTGTGAATCCAGGTGTCGGGGTCGCATCCCTTATTCTGACATCATCCACCTTTTTCCCGGGCTTGGCCACCGGGCATGCCCGCTGTCCCTGCCCGCTGTCCCGTCTTTCTGAGCCAGCCTAACAGACCCTATCTGAAGAAACTAATTTTTTATTTTTTTGGACATTATTTTGTCCTTGATCTTTTCTTTTCAGGTAGAGTTTCACGTATCACCTGTGCTTCCTGTACCTTCACAAGGAGTAGGGTGGAGAAGCCAAGAGAGCACTGGCTGAAAATCTGTCCAGTGATTGATAGTAGCGGCGCAGTAGGTGTTGGCAGAAAGCATGAGTGTCTGAAACCTGGTAAATATGCAGCCTGGGCAAGAGCTTCTGGTGCTGAATTTTACCTCAGGACATGCTGAGGCAGACACTTGTATAGACAACTGTTTCTAAATATGTCATTGTATCAGCAGGAAACAGAAGATCTCCCCACTTTCATTTTTCAGTTCTGAAAATGGGTTCCTATGAACAATTACGTGGTGAATTAGCAAGCATCCTGAATAAGCAGCAGTGCCAAGGTATTGGACAACAGGATTTTCAAGAGCAAAGAAAAACAGGAAGAAACTATCAAAATAAGCACAAAACAGACTTCCCCATGATTCATGCACTGTGCAAGGGGAAGCGATGAGGGAGTGTAATGTTTCTCAGGCAGTCCTGCTATTGAGCGCTTACAAAGTGTTTTAAATCCTTTAATTAGGTTAAGTTCATTTAATTAGCACTGAAACGATGCATGTTAAGTGTTTAATAAAACCCTCATATTCAAAACAGCTACCAGATGCTTCTCACTTGTCAAAGTCATAACATTATGCCTTTTTCCCCAATACATACTGTCCTTTCTTAAGAGATACCTGTTTTGCTTCAGTACAGTGTGGCTAAGTTGAGAAAAGAAATCTCTTTGTTTTTATTCTGTCTGTCCAGCCTACTGTGTACACTGTTATTCCCACTCATCCTCCACTACATATGGACACACACATAGGCACAGCCCACTGGATTGCAACCCTGAGCACTAGCAAGTGTCTTTTTGTTGACAAGGATGAGAGGGGATTCCTGAGCGTTTTATGAAAAGCTCTTCCGTGTGTTAGCCACAGGGAAGGACGTGAGAGAGCATCATGCATCATGGTGTCCTTCATCAGCTGGAGCATTCTCCTATGTGTGCTACACTCTCCCCAGGAAAAGCACTGAATGTAGATTCCTCTGGGCAATTGAGCTGGGAGCTGGGGGTGGCGAGAGAGACTGGGATAATAAGTTGAAATTATACACTGGAATTGAATCTTGTTCAGTGACTAAGCAGCTCCCAGATATCAGTAGTCATTTTTTTATTGTTTTACAAAAGGGTTAATACAATTTTTTCTACATTGCAGCACAAATCCTTATAATTGCTAAGCTTTTGGGATCTACCAGTCACACAGCCATCTAGACAAGAGGGCTCAGGGCTTTTATTCACATTTGGAGTAATAAAAGTATGAAAATATGCAGATTTGGTGTATAGGAAATGGCTTTTGATTAAATGATATATGCTTTATGATAGGACTTCCTAACACTGCTCTCTCATTTTACAGATTCTTCAATCTCCATAATTAGCATAACAATAGACTCGTCTTCAGAAAGAAATTATTTTTAAATGTACCTTTCTGAAAATAAGTAAAGAAAATGATAGTAGCAATTGTAGCTAGAACGTGACATTGAATAATGAACTGAAAACTGACAAATTAAAATGTTAACTAATATTTTAAAGGGAGATTTCAGAATTCTTTCTTCCAGGTGTGGTCGAGCTAAAAAATGAGCATTCGACTTTTAGGGCCAGTCTCCAAGAAAATAAGCTTTGATATTTCTCTGAAACTCGATTCAATATCTTTGTCTAAGGGAAAAAAAAAATCACATCTTGACTGTAGAAATCATATTGAAACACTAAAGTGCTTACTTCTGCTGCTGCTGTCAGTCATACTCGTCACACTTGGTGACTGTCCTCAATCCAGGCAGAAAACCCATTCTCAGTTAACATGGATCAATTGGAAAGAATATAAACTACTCCACTGCTCTTAAGACATAGATGTCAACCCTCCCCCAGGTTATTTGAGTCCTGGATAGGAATGGAGAGCAACTCAGGAGGGTTCTTGCTATACAAGGGAGTTGATCGTAATACCATATTGTACATTCTCTGTGTTTTGGATGGAAAATAAAATAATATAAAAATGATGTACTAATGTCCTATCTCAACTATTGCCTCTTTTACTATAAATGACAATATCCAACTTTTAAGACTCTTCTGACTTTCATAATATGTTTATTCTAATGCTGTCAAGGTGCTCTTGAGTTTAAATGACATGAGTCCATTGACGGACCTGCACCAACATTATTTATGTCAGAAAAATATGCTTAGTTTGGTTTCTGTAATTAGGAAATCAAATGATCAATGTAATATATGATAATAATTTGGTAAACTTTGTGTCCAATACCTCCACAAATATTTTGGAGGGATAAAGTATTTCTGACATTGAAGAGAATGAAGATTAAAAGCTGACTGATGAGTTTTATGCAACAACTAATTATAAAATATCTTACATTCATTTTTGATATCTTTTGGACTCCTTGAAGGGTCACTGATATTTTATATGTGTTTTCCACATTGATCTTTAATAAGTAGCTAAAAGGTAATTAATTAGTTGTCAGATGATGCCAAATCAGTTCCAGGGATTGTGGAAAAATCCCAATAGTTTCAAGGAGACTAAAGATGCAAACAGAAATAGAAAACTAATTTTATTAGAAATTTTACACCTGAAGAAGATAAAGTATAAGAATTTGGATGCATTGGTGATTTTTTTTTCATTTCATATTGATACTGCATATGTACTGTTGTCACTAGCACATTTATCCAATTGATTTTGATGCTCACGGTAGTCTCATATTGAATCAGCCATTATATTCCAAATAGAGAGCTGAACTTGAGGTTACATAAGAACCCCAATATCCACAGCATGTGATGACACAGGTATTTGAGCTTGGGTTCAGAAACAAGTTCAGATCTCCTTTATTATGCCAGTTCTCGAGAATTTTTTATATATTTACATAGTTCCTTTTTATTGTTGTTACTCATGGGTTAGCATTTTTTAAAAGAGTGACGACTATGCTACCTTTAAGAAAAATGAAAAAGGTATGGAGGACAAATTAATTTATGTTGCTGCTCAAAGTTCTGGACCAAATAGTCTCACATTCTCCTTGACAGTCATGAGAGCCCCACAATGAAGTAAATAAAAGCAGATGTAAAGTGAGTAGAAGTCTATTACTCTTTGTTATGCCAAACAGAAAATAAGATGCTGTGTCTTTCTGGTATAAAATGAAGGCTTTAGGTTAACCAAAACACATTGACGTATGTAATCTGGTTACTGAATTGTGGAAGTCTCCCCTTAGTGTCCCAAAACAAATAAACACACATTCCATGCTCATAATTGCAACTCGATGTGACCATTTCAGAGTTTGTTAAGGTGATTCTTCAGAGTATTTCTAAGATACTGTATACAGAAGAGTGTCTTAATCATTTGAAAGGTACTTATATTAATAAAGATGATTGTGACTTCCTTGGAAGAAGCTGACTCAAGTGAAGAAAGAATTTTTATGGAGTCAGGGAGGCTAATCTGAAGGTGCTACAATTGCCCCAGTAAGAGATGGCAGGACTTAATGAAAGCCGGAAAGCCGTTGTGTTTAGGTCCGGTGATGAAGAGCAGAGACCTAATTTATAATTTCAGTAGCTTATTTTTACTTATATTTAACACATTAATTTTTATCTATGATCTTTGAAAATTGAATACAATTCCTGATATTTTTGTCATCAATTTCACTCACAGGAGTATAATTATCATGAATTAAAATGCATTAGGCAGCTGTGTTGTCAATAGGTGTTTAAAAATAATGTAAACGACATGGTTGTTCATCTTAAAAGATGAATAATTAGGGAAGAAGAAAAGCTGGGGAATACACAACCAAGAGTACCCCCATGAGGCTGCATACATGTACGTAGGAGAGGACTGATAGTTATTTAAGTTTTATCCATCATGCCCTGGTTTAAACTATATGAAGATGTAATAAAGGTAAGGCAGGAAGAACATAATTTTGTCGTCATGGTAGGATCTCCTAGCTGAATATGTGAGAAGCTGGACTGGTGAAAACAAGGCTATTAACGTTTTCTGAATGTGAAACAACCAGAACCTGGACAGAGATTTCATAGAGTAATGAGAGGAATAATGTACCTGAGACATATTACAAGGAAAAAAATAAGCTATAGCTTTCTGAATAAGAAGTAAGTCAGATTTCTGAATAAGAGGTGGGAATAGCGACCCCGATTTTGCTTCATTACGATTGCAATGAACCTCTGCTTCAAATCTGCTTCATTCTAATTCAGTCCAACACCATGGACAGAAGATCACATAGTTAATCTAATTCTGTGACTTCTTTCTCAGTATTTTAAAAATTACTTGTATTGTTTAGTAGCAATACAAAGCATTAGCTTTAAGAATTATGAACAAAGTAAAAATGACCTCCCATGGTATATTCTTGAATTAAGCATATGTAACTGGAACAATAACCTTATAAATACACACACACACACGCACACACACACACACACACACACACGCACACACACACACACACACACACACATATATTTAGAGAGAAACATATTTTTTGCCTTTGGAGACATTTATTCCTTTTTCATTGGCTAAAGACAACCTATCCCAAGTGGTAGGTAGGAATTTCATAAATGCATTTTCACTATAACCCATAGAGGTGTACAACAGTCTGTCACAAATATGCAGATATGTGTTTATTCTTCTCATCTTTATATACTAGTTTTCTGAATCATTATCCCCCTTAATGAAGACCACAAAGCCCGACTTGGAATGCAGTGGCAAATGTTTTTTTAGACAGAGCTATAAGAACATTGGGAACACATTGCACACATAAATATGTACTTGTTTTTCTTTTAAAGTGTCATCTCTGTTATAAAAAATGTATTTATTTTTATTGCAGTAGTACTGATTTGCAACAGGGTGGAAGTTTCAGTTGTACGTCACACCTGAATTTCTGTATGTACCATGTCACACTCACCATGGGAGATCAGATTTCCATGCACCACCATCTAATTTTAAGTTTGCATTACAGAAACTGTATATATGCTCTCCAGAATTTGTGAATGTAGTTGATTTCCAGAAAAATACATCATTTCTGTCGTATCTATATATGCTATTTTTATGAGCTATGCTAAGGGCACAATACCTATAATTTCGTCAAAGGTGATATATTGGCTTTGGATTTCCCAGGAGTGAGAGAATTCATAGATGCCTTGAGTATGCATATGTGTTTAGATCTATTACTTTCAGCATGAGTACCTTTCTGAGGACTTGATGACCAACACAGAAATATCGATGATAATCACCTCCAGTCGCTAAATGAATTATAGATATCTAAATGCTCTGAATATTCCAGTTTATAGACAGCATATTTCTGTACTTATGAAGTTACTTCTTACTATTTATTTGGGAGATTTAACTTTCTATAATTCTTCACCCTGCAGTCAGTTTCTCTGTGCCATCAGTACACTGTATGTTATTCTATCATTTCAAATGTTTTTATTCCATAAAATGTCCGATGTCAGCAGCACCCATACTTTAGACTATTCATATTAGCATTTATTGTTTTACTTTATTCTGGTAATGCTTATTTTAATTGACGTGATTAATTCAAAATTAATCTTTAAGTAATGATTAAAATATCGTATAAAAATAAAATATTAGAATCTCTAAATTTTGACCTAGGTCTATGACACTGTGTGACTTTGGTAGATCATTTTACCTTTCTGAACCATCTGTCTAATGAAAATGATGGGGCTGACTGAAATGCTCTCTGCTGTTTCTCTCTCTGACAATTCTAAAACATCTAGTATTAGCTACAATATTCACAAATATGTTTACCTTACCTAACCCTGTGAATGGGAGAACATGGCAGGATAGTGGAGTGAGACGGTGGATATTATAGCCCCAATGATGTTTGCTCAGAATTCAAAAAAGAAAACTAAGTCTCCGAGATAGCCTACGGTCTCTAAGTGTTGGATATCTATTGTATAATACTCTGATCAATTATCTTCTTTATTTCTTCTCTGCAGTCCCTTTTTAGGAAAAGCATAAAAGGACCTAGGGAAGAATTTGATGAGAAATTAACTACTATATTATAGAGCAAAGTCTCATTATCTATAAACAAATATGTGCATTTCAGTGACACAATTTCAACTGTACTTGCTGGACTAATACAGTGAGACAGAGAAGATACAGGTTTCCTCTACTAACCAAAAGCAGAACATTCCTATTTGGAATGATTTAATGATTGATTTTTGGAGTCTGAGAATGCTATTATCATCAATCCATACAGAAAAGCATTGAGTATTCATAAATAATAATAATAAAAAAAATACCTATCAAATTAAAGCACAAATGAACATTCTACTTTGGAATAGCAGGGAAAACAGTAGTTAGAAATATCCCAGTAATTTTGCTAACCATTCTTCCAGTGAAAATGAGCAGATGCTACCAAGCAAATGTCTATGTGGACATGAGTGTTTATCCCCATTTCAGCATCTTTTTTATAATTTGAGCAACTTGACCTGCTGAGTGTGTTTCAAGAGTAGTTTTGACTATCCATTAATTTGGCCTTAGGCACTCACTTTAATATCTACTCAAGATGTGATACCACCATACGTTTCAAAAATATAAGTTCTAAAACAAAACAAAACCAATAGAGAAGACATAAAAGGAAAAAAAGCAGTTCATTATAAACTGTTGTTTATAATGTCATGTTGTTCATAAAATCTGTTTCAGAAGCAATGATTCAAATTACAAAAGAAGTTTTAGAGACAGAACTCTTTAATTCCTTCAAATTAAACAACTCCGTTTCTTCAGGATGATTTTTTTAATTTAATTTTTTGTGTTCTTATTTTGGAAACTCTGTCTTTCCACACACACACACACACACACACACACACACACACACACACACACATGCTTACACGCACTTCAATTGTTTGCTATTCTAAAGAGCTCATAGCTCTGAAACAATTCTCAATTTAATGTGCAAAGTGCAAGTGTAAGTAGCTGGTTAAATTGCAACAGCAGATTCCCTTTCAAAGAACAATTTGTAGCAGTTCCTTTCCTAAAGTTAATTTTTGAAACAAAGCCAAATGTTTAGGAGAGGTATGGAAAGGTATATTTGAAGCCTCATTTAAAATGGTTGTTGGAGATACAATTCTGTATTTCCTAGATAAGCCAGTCTTCAAATTCAGTAGATCAGAGGGCACATGCCCAAGGATTCTAGGTGTCTTGATGAGTTATTCTATGTATCATAATTAACATCTGCACTGCTATTCTTGTAAAGAAAAGAAAACACTGAATATGTTAACACTTAGAAAGTCAGTAAATCTTTTTCTCCTAAACTTACCTAATAGTTTTGTTAAAACTATATTTTCTGCACCTAAAAATGGAAACTCATACTGTATAATAACTTGCAGTGAAAGAATTTTCCTGTTGCACACCATTGGAAAAAAAAATTAAGACAAAGAACCAGAGGAATCAACCAGTTCATACTATTTGTGAACATTTGTACCTGATGTTTATAGGGATTTTTTTATACATTTACTCTTGTTAGCAAAGTGTATAATGAACAATTGTGGTGTGCAAATGAAAATTAAAAGTCTACAAAATGCTAATTATGGAATTACTTCAGAAAACTTCAGCTACTGATTCCTAGAGTATATAATTTGCAATGTCCATATAACACATTTTCCCATCTGAAAATGTAAGTTCTTGAATTAATAAGAGCTGTCTGCATACTGTCACCAGCAAGTATGCTGTGAAATAAACAGAGGACGTGTGGCTGGTGCCTTGTTTTCTAATGATGTGAAAGAAGCAGTTGGCTCTAAATAAGCTGTGTCAGTAGAAGGTGGTAAATCATACACAGGGACAGATTGCTAGTCTACCTCCAATCCAGCTGGTTTTCCTGTTCCTAAAGCTCACTGAGTGCTGCCACTCAAGTTCAGCTTAACTGTGTCAGATTTCTGATTAATGCCTTTAAACACTTAGGCAGGATCTACATGTGACAAACTGAATGGTGGCCATTTTTACAATCAATGTGAATTATCCCAATCAAAAGGATCATAGGTTAATTTACATCTGTCGTGAGATAACCAGAAAGAATGAAGTGACTTGGTGTCTTTCCATTCATCTGATACATTTTGTTAAGTACTTCAAACCGTGACTCAGGAATTTATTCTCGTACTATATATATTATATATATATATATATATATAATATATATATACATATATTTAAAATCTAACATGTCCTTCAGGAAAACAACAAAAATAATGTGATACCACTTTAATACTAATAATACTAATTTCAAATAGTGATAATAATCACACAGTTGATATTTCCCTAAAATACAATGTATAGGTTTGTTTATATAACTTGGGTCATTTTTATCACTTTTATTATGATTTAGATTTAAAAAGAGTTGGTGAGGTAGTCACATCATTGTTCTAGAATACTTCTATTCTGTTTGTACAGTAACTTAGGTACAAAGGACATGGTGGTGTTGAGCCAGTAAGGATTTTACAAAGAAAGGACAACAAGAGAGAAAATACCTACTCTGTAATGAGCTACAGTGAAGAAACTGAAAGCAACTTAAAAAAAGGAGAAAAAAACTAAATATTATTTGAAAGCAAAAGATGACAGAAAGAAGTTTAGAAACATACGAAATTGTGTCTTATTATGGAGCAATTAGAAAGAAAAAATTTGGTGTACCCTGGGCAAGTACCAGTTAGGTCCTTTGGCTCTGGAGGAGCACAGCCCATATGCCACTGGGTTCAAGTCTCGGGTCAAAGGGAGACAACCAGTGTGAACAGCTAAATAAAAAATAAAAAAGTGCTGCTTCTTTCTCTCTTTCTGCCCACCTGCCTGCTCTCCTTTATTCCTGCCTGTACCTTTCATTTAAATAAAAAAAAAAGAATGACTTTAAGAAAATGAATTCTGTATTTACAAACACCATCTTTTTAATTTTAGTCAGAATTTTCAATTAAACAATCAAAATGAAAACTGCTTTTAATTTCTTATATTATAGTGATCATCTTAGGGATTCAAATGGCTCTTGTATAGGAAATCAGCCAAACACCACTTTCAAACAGCATTTGTTCCTAAAAGAGTAATAATGACTATTAACCAAAATAACTTCTGTAAAAATGAAAATGTCCATGTCACATCAACCTTCACCCAGGCTCAGACACCTACCTACATATGCATTTTCAGTCTTGCATCATCACAAATCAACATTACCTATAGTTGATCAATTTCACCACTACAAATTTCATTCTATCCTTCATCATATCCTAGGCCGCTTTTGCCCAATTTACCCATCTAACCCTTTATTTAAGGAAAATATATTTCACAGTTACCATTTCCAACTTACTTATATTATCAACCTCTCCCCCCCACCACAGACTTTTAAAATGCATCAAGTCTTTATTTTATCACAAGCAGAAAATTCTAATGGTAAGTTAGCACTCTGCACTATAGTTTGCTAGAACTGGGACCCAATCAGACATCGATCATGCAGCAGCACTAGGAATAAGTCTTGAACTGTGCATGAGGTCTTTGGAACATATCGAAGTGAGAGGAGAATCCATCTGAGTGGCTGTAAGAGTAAGAAGCAAAGCTTCAGATTTGTTGAAAACAGTCAGAAAAGATGTGGTTTAGTAGCATAGCTAAAGGGAGATTGCTCAAGCTATATGTGATCTTAAATCGTCTATTTAATTTAATAACACCATTTCATCTTCTCTAATTTATGCCATCTTTTAGTAAAGTAAAACTTGAAGAATATAATTAAGACCTATAATACAGTTACATTAACAAAAAATAATGCTACTGTCAACTTGGCAACTCTAACAAGAGAGATTATAGAGGGCTGCATATGCATATATATGTGCATGTACCAAGTAATAACTAAAAATAATTATATTTTCTAGAATGGTTGTAAAATATGCTGTTTGTTGGAGTCCAATTTACATTCCATGCTGCAAAGAGAATACTTGGAGATATTTCCTCCAGATAAAAAATACTGTTCATGATTTATTTTGAAACAAAGCCAAACCAGTTGTTCTAGATGACAACTTAACTTTATAAATCTTGCCAAAGGTTCACAGATCTCAGAACCTCTGACTGTCATCTAGATTAAATAGCAGAGGTTCACTGTGAAGTTCACTTGTGTTGGAGAGAAACAAACTGACATCCTAGGCAGTATTGATAATATTTGGCAAGGGCCTGCTGTCATATGATTTTATTGATGTGCTAGACTGGGGTGCAGAGGTCAATTAAGGAGCTCAAAACAGGAAACAAATACTTTAACCATACTTTTACTATGTGAAGTAAAAGAGAGTCAGAAACTACTGTGATACATATATATATATATATATATATATATTATACACACAAATATCTATCATACCTTTATAGGCATGCATGTATACATACAAGTAAGACATATCTTTAAATAAATATATTTATTTATATATCTTTAAATGAAATATATCTTTATATATATTTTTAAATAATATATATCTTTTTATATCTTTATATATATATATCTTTAAATAAAATATAATAGACTAGATATTTGCAGTGATTCATTGTGTACAAGAATATGACATTTGGGGAGTAGATGAAGTGCTGCATTTTAAGAATGTTTACTAAAATTTTAATAGGACAATGGAATAGTTTTCACTCATATTAGCTCTCTTTTCATCAACTCAAAGTTCACCTGAACTTTTTGTTTCTTTTTTTTTTAGTTTATATTGCCTATTGCTTTTTCATGCTATTGAATTCCAGCCTCAGGTTGAATGCTTTTCACACCACACCTGCCACCAGAATTCCAGTGCCCTTGCCACCACATTAACTCGTTCATTTCCTCCTCCCTCCCAAACACATGAGAGCCACAGTCCTGTGTCCTGTGAATTTTGTTGTGAGTTTTCTGCTAGTTCTTTTACATTCCAAATGTGAATGCAATCATCCTGTTCTTCGCAATTATCTTTCTGATAATTTTGCTTAGCATAATCACCTCTAGTTCCTCACAGGCTATTGCAAAAGTCACAATTTCATCATTTATTTCATTATTTTTAATTTAAATGAATTTCATTGAAGATATATTGCATCATAAAATTTTATAGGTTTGAAGTCTGCATCAAAGTAAATTCACATTTGTATATAATACATTACATTCATCATCGTTTCAGTTTTTCTTTCACTATACAATTGATTTCCTTTACTCAGTTCGCCTGTCTATTAATAGCTATATAGAATTCCATTGAGTATATATATCGCAGCTTCTTTATCCAGTCATCTGATGATGGACATTTAGGTGGTTTCCATATCTTGGTTATCTTGGTTATTCTGAATTGTGTTCTATGAACTTAGAGATGTAATATATATATATATATATTTTTTTTTTTTTTTTTTTTTTTTTTTTTTTTTTTTTTTTTTTTTTTTTTTTTTTTTTTTTTTTTTTTTTTTTTTTTTTTTTTTTTTTTTTTTTTTTTT
>RJWH01000178.1:600000-855948 GCA_004363575.1 Solenodon paradoxus | reverse complement strand
CACTCTTTTCTAAAGAGATTACATTAATTTATGTTCCTATCATCAGTGTAGGAGGGGTCCTTATTTTGTAACACTCTCTCCAACATTTGCTGTTTCTAGGCTGTTTGGTGTATGCTATTCTCTGTGATATGGAGGTGATATCACAGTGTGGTTTTTATTTGCCCTTCTTTGATAATGAGTGATGTAGAGCATTTATTCTCATGTTTGTTTAGACCGTTTGTGTGTCTTCTCTGGAAAGATATTCATTTCTTCTGTCAGTTTCTGAGTGGGTTGTTTGTTTTTTGTTCTTGTTCAGATGTGTGATCTCTTCATATATTTTGGAGATTGAGCTCTTCTTTGATGTATATTGTCTCTGCTTCAATCAGTGGTTTGCCTTTTTGTTTTATTGGTGGTTTCTTTAACTGCAAAGAAAC
Organism: Solenodon paradoxus; assembly: GCA_004363575.1. Lineage (NCBI taxonomy): Eukaryota > Metazoa > Chordata > Mammalia > Eulipotyphla > Solenodontidae > Solenodon > Solenodon paradoxus. The sequence goes on along the minus strand of RJWH01000178.1, from coordinate 855,535 downwards.
TTTTTAATTTGATGTAGTTCCACTTGTTAGGTTTTAGTTCTGTTTCATATGCCATAGTTATTTCCTCAAAGATGTCTTTAAGGTTTATATCATGAGGCATTTTTCCTACATTTTCCTCTATGTATTTTATAGTTTCAGGTCTATGTACGGATCTTTAATCCATTTTGAGTTAATTTTTGTGTATAGCACTAAGAGTAATCTAGTTTCTTCCTTTTTTTTTTTTTTTTGCTGTTGGCTCTCCAATTTTACATTTGTTGATGTTTCCTTTTTCCTTGGTATATTCTTGGTTCTTTTGTTATAGATTAACTTGCCATATAAATCTGGTTTTATTTCTGGACTTTCATGTGTGTTCCACTGATCAGTGTATCTATTTTTGTTCCAAAAGCATACTATCTTTGTGAAATGATTCTGTAGTATAGTTTGAAGTAATGAAGTGTGAACCCTTCATATTTATTTTTTCTGAAGATTGCTTTGGTTCTTTGAGTTTTTTGTTTTGTTTTGTTTTGTTTTTTGTGGTCCCATACTAACTTCAGGAAAGTGTATCAATAGACTTGATAAATGTTCCTGAAATTTTCATAGACATTATGCTGAATCTATATATTGCTTTGAGTAAGATGTCAGTTCTTAATTATGAGCATGAATTTTCTTCCATCTCTTTTGTCTTTTATTTCTTCACTATTAATATAGTGCAGTTTTCAATGCATAGGCATTTTACCTCCTTTGTTAAGTTTATTTCCAGGTATTTTTAAAATCTATTTTGATGATATTGCGAATGGAATTTCTTCTTTTTTTTCTTCTAGTTCGTTGTTTGCATTTAAAAATGCTTCTAACCTTTGAGTACTGATTATATATCCTGCCATTTTTCTGCAGTCATTTATTGTTTCTAATCAATTTTGGTGGAGTCTTTAGCATTTTCTAGGTATAATATCATGTCATCTCAAGAGGTTTAGTTCTTCTTTTTTGAATTTCTTTAATGTCATTTTTCTTGCCTTGCTGTTCTAAGAAGATTCTCTCAGAACTGTGTTGAATAGTAGTGGTGGGAATGGGCAACCCTGTTTTATTCCAAATCTTAAGGAAAAAGTTTTCAGTTTTTTAATCATTGAATATGATGATAACTGTAGATTTGTAATGTGTGACTTTCATTATGTGGAGGTTATGTGACTTCTATTCCTGTTTAAGAGTGGGGTTTTATATGAATGGGTGTTGGATCTTACCAAATGATTTTTCTGTGTCTATTAATATTAAGACTTGTTTTCTCTGTGTTGATGTATATATTATATTGATTTACATGCATATTTTGAGCCATCCTTACATCCTTGGAATAAATATCACTTAGCTATTTATCATTTTTGATTCAGTTTGATAAGATTTTACTGAGAATTTTTATGTCTATATTCATCAGTGATATCTGTCTGTATTTATTTATTTTTTGTTGGTGCTCTTGTCTGATTTTGGAATCAGGGTGATGTTAATCTGTTAGTTTCATAGAATGCATTTGAGAAACTTCCCACCTCTTTGATTTTGTAAAACAGTTTGATGTACATCGACATTAAATCTTTTGATTGAAACCACCCTACTCCAGACTCTTGTTTTGGGCGATACTTTTGATTACAGTGTTAGTCTCCATGCTTGTGATCAGACTAATCGATTGTCCAAGTCTTTCAGTTTTGGAAGTTTGTAGAATTCTAGAATTCTGTTCATTTCTTCAAGATAGATAATTTTGTTGGCTTCGTAGGTGTTCCTAATAATCACGATTCATTATATGACGTGATGTCTGCTTTAATCTCACCTTTTTTGCTTCCTTTTTATTATTAGAGTGTTTGTTTTTCTTTTTCATTGTGAATCTGACTAAAGGCTATCAATTTTATTTTTTCAAAGAACGATTTTTTGATTTCATTGATCATTTGATCTTTTTAGTTTTGATTTCATATATTTACACTAATTTTTTACTATTTCCTTTTTTCTACTAATTTTTGGTTTTCATTTTTAATTTTCTACTTGCTTAAGGTGTGTGCCTAGATATATATAATTGAGATGTCTCTTGGTTTTTGATATGTGCTTGTATCTCTATAAACTCCCCTCAGATAACTAATTTTGCCGCATCCCACATGTTCTTATAACTAATCTCTTCATTCTCATCTGAATTCAGATGATTTTTAATTTTGTCTTTAATTTCCTCACTGATCCAAGAGATATTCAGAAGCTTGATGTTCAATTCCCACCTATATGTGATTTTTCCAGTTTTGTTTTTCTGGTTAATTTATAGTTACAAACCTGTGGTCAGAGAAGATGCTTTCAATAATTTCATCTTGCTAAATTTATTGAGACTTGTTTTGTGTCCCAGGATCTCTATCCTTAATAATGTTCATGTACACTTGAGAAGAATGAAAAATCTTTTTTATTGGGTTAGTCTTTTGCTTCATTAAGACCTTGCTTTATTGATTTGGGGCCTGGATGATATATTTATGTAAGTGGGATATTAAAGTTTCCATCTTCTATTGTGTTCTATTAATGCCTCCATTTAGGTCTGTCACTATTTGTTTTATATAGATAGAGAGTCCGGCAGAGTGTGTATGTATTAATGACAGCCATTTTTTTCTTAATGGATGACCCCCTGACCATAATGTAATGTCCATCTTTGCCTCACGTTACTCTTTTTAGTTTGAAGTCTATTATATCTGATATTAATTCTGCATTTCCTGAGCTGGCATAGTTTGGTATCTTTCAATGTCATGGCTTGAAAAAAATGACATTTAAAGTTACTAACTGAAAAGAGTTTAATAAAGAAACTCTTTAGAGTTTAACTGGGGCAAGTGAACTAAAGAGGAGTAGTGATGGAGAACAGCACTTGAAAAAGTAGAGAAATATTGCCACTCCATGGACTGAAAGGGCAAGGAAAGGGGAGGTTGAAAGGTGCCTGGAATTCAGAAAAAAACTGAGGAAGTTTCCAAAGGGACATTTTTCAGAAGATCAGAGAAAGAGCAAGTAAAATAATCTATAATATAAAAGATAAGAGCAAATGTGGAAAACTTTTGCAAATTGCCAGATAAATAGACAATAAACATCTTTCCTAATTAGAATTCAGATATTAACGACTTACCTGGTCTAAACAAAGTTTTAAGTCCTTCATAAAGATCCACCACTAATCCAGAGAGCTTTTGATGAAAAAAATTCCTGTTACCTGTAGGTGATACACAAATATTAATGACATAGAATAAATGTAATGAAAAACTTCAGAGAGAGTAGCCAGGAGCAGACCTTGGCCCTGCCGCTGTGCCCCTGAGCATTTGCTGGTGAGCAAGATGCTTTGCCACCACAAGCAGCAGCAGGAGCCTCCCCAGGCCCCTACACCAGAGGAGTGCCCCACTGTGTGGGAGATTGTGATTTGATAGATGCTTCAAAGTCTTCTCTCAGCATCAGATCCATCTGCCATCATGCCTTGAGCATTCATGTATTTGAATTGAAGCAGCTCTATAAGGCTCTTACGGAAGTGTAGGTATTCTTCCAAAGGATGATACAACATCTTGGTCGTTTTCACTCTAAAGTTAATGAGTTCATCATAGTAGCCCACCACAATTTATGCCCAAGAAGCTGGTCATTATGATTAAACAGACTGGAATATTAAAAAAAAGGCATATTTAATTGCAAAAGGACAGAATACCTAGATAGAAAACAAGCATGATTAATCATAACTCCTTCAAATAAGTTATGTAAGTAATGCAGAGGCTGAAAAAAAAGAGACAGCTCTTGGAAAGACAAGGTCAAATTTTGCTTTCTCCATTTTATATCCTTACAATTACTAGCTTTCCTAAAATTTTGCAGTAAACTTCAGCTTATTCTTCAGAACTTTTGAAGTATTTGTGATTGGATGCTAAAGACCTTAATAATAATAATACAATTACATTTTACTACTTGAGAAATGACAAATGACTTATACATTATAATATAAAATTACAATGACAATGATTTCTGATAATAAATATGGCAAAATTGTAGCCACTGAATAATTGAGATTTATAGTTGACTATCAATAAAATAGTGAAATGCTAAAGAGATGAAACTTGCCTTCTGTAATAAGCAAATTAATGTAACTGATCAAAATAACATAATATTATTGAAAATAGGTAGAACATAAAATATTGCAGAAAATTTCACCTAAATTTATCTAAATATTATAAAACCCACATATAATATTTATTATTTTGGGACGAAAAGATTTCAAAGAAGTAATTTCTTGCATTTGTAAGATGCATTCAGAAATCAACCCATTTTATATTGTGTGGGTCATCCTATTATCACTCTAAGAGAGCAAGATTCCTCTCTACAATATATTTATTACACAGATCATTTTCAGTAATGAAGTAATGGCATTTTCAGTCATTTCCTTTGGGTATTCTTTCAAAATATCACATTATACTTCTCATTTTTAGACTAATTTTTCTTTATGTAAGCAATGACTATTGCTATGATATTAAATATGTAATATAATGTCACATTTTACCCTCTTTTAAAGTCACCCTTTCCCCTAAAACGTTGTGAAAAGCTGTTTTATCTTTTATAGCTACAAGCCAATATATTTATAGAAAGACTAAATAAACTACTTTTAAGTTTTTAATAAAACTTTGTTATGATCAAGTTCATTTTATTTTTTTCTAAATAGCCTCCCATTTACCTGAACATATCTGCACCAAAGGGCTAAATCCTGCAGTTATCTGCATCTCATTAGACTTCTATTTCAAAGTGATTGCTAATAATTACTTTGATGTCTTAAGGCTTGAAAGAATTGTTTTGCTTTGTGTCCTGTGAAACTGGACTTCTGAAGACATCTGAAGAGCTCTGTTCAGTAAATGAACTATGAACTTTCGGGCATGATTACGTTGTGGGGCAAGATATAGGAAACAATCTAACTAGGTTTCATGTGGGGCCTTCTACTTCCTTTGACTCCAAATTAGGGTAGCATATAATGGCTTTTGAATGCAGTTCTTTTGTTCTTATTGAAAGTGTTTAGTCATTCTAAATATTATCTTAGTGGAACTTTATGCTGTGAACTCTTACCAATGTTTCATTAACCCCCTAAAAAGTATATAAATACTATCTATTTTATGATTACAAATTATCACATAATGTTTTACATGCTGTTTTAAGTCAGTTTAATGGTTTGGGCTCTGCACAAATTTCATTTATTCTTTTCTTTATCAAAGAGTAGTAATTATCTACACCGTACCAGACCCATGGTAACAGATGATAAGAGTGTAGTTATCAATATCAATGTCAATAACCACACTTATTTTAGTTTATTTTTATTATAGTGACTATTCTGCACATTAAAATAATTTCCTATGTATAGGTTCCTCATTTCCTAGATATATTTCAACATACTACACCCTTCACCAGATCACCAAGTGTTCTTCTTATTTGTTCAATGGACTCCACCACCATTTGCCCCTGCCCACATCATTCCCTTTTGATAACCTAAGTTATGTTGCAAATATTGCAGGATTGGTTATGTTTCATCTGTTCTTTTGTTTTGTATATCCACATTCCACCTATGAGTGAGGTCATCTGATATCTATTTTTCTTCTTCTGACGTGTTTCACTTAGCATAATCCCCTCTAGTTCCTTCCATATTGATTCAAATGACAGGGTTTCATCTTTTCTCAGGATTGTGCAGTATTCCATTGTATATATGTATCACATCTTCTTTATCCGTTCATCTGATGTTGGGAAATTCGGTAATTTCTAGTTCTTAGCTACTGTGAGTGGGGCTGCAATAAACATGGGGATACATACATCTCTGTGGATGGGTGCTTTTGTATCTTTTGGGTAGATGCCCAGAAGTGGAATGACAGGATCATAAGGGATTTCCGTCTACAGTTTTTTGACGAATATCCAAACTGTTCTCCATAGGGATTGTATCAATATACACAACTACCAAAAGTGAAAAAGCATTCCTTATCTCCACATAATTGCCAATATTTGTTATACAGACTTTTGGATAATAGCCAGTCTTTCAGGTGTGAGGTGATAGATCATTGTTGCTTTAATTTGTATTTCCCTGATAGCCAGTGAATAGGAACATAATTTCATGTGCCTGTTGGCCATCTGTATATATCCTCTTCAGAAAAGTATCTCTCAAATTCTTCCTCTCATTTTTTGATTGGATTGACTGATCTTCCATTGTTGAGTTTAAAAATCCTTTGCATAGTTTAGATATTAAGGGTTTGTCAGAAATACTGAATGTAAATATATTCTCCCAGCTAGGAGGTTGTCTTTTGACTGGTGATATTTTCTTTTGATGTGAAGAAGCTCCTTAGTTTGATGTAGCCCCAGTAGCTTATTTTTCTTATTGTTTCACTTGATGGTGGAGTTGAGTCCCCAAAGGCTTCTTTATGACTGTTGTCATGGAATGTCTTTCCTAAATTGTCTTCTAAGAGCTTTATGGTTTCTGATGTTATGTCCAACTTTCTCATCCATTTTTAGTTAATTTTTGTGCATGGCGTTAGAGAGTGGTCTAGCTTCATTCTTTTGCATGTGGTTGTCCATTTTTCCCAACATCATTTGTTGAAGAGACTCTCCTTTTTCCACTGTGTAATTTTGACTCCTTTGTCATAGATTAACTGACTATATATGAGTGGATCAGTATCTGGTGATTAAGTTCTAGTCCACTGATATTTGCCTCTGTTATTAGTCCAATACCATGATGTTTTGATCAGTATTGCTTTGTAATATAGCTCAAAGTCTGGAAGTGTGATCCCTCTAGAGTTGTTCTTTTTTTCTAATGATTGCTTTGGCTATTCAGGTCTTTTGCTGTTCCATAAAAATTTTAAGATTTTTTTGTTCTATATCCTGGAAATAAGTGCATGGGATTTTAAGGGGGATTGCATTAAACCCATATATTGCTTTGGGTAAGATGGCCATTTTAATGATAATGATTCTTCCTGGTCACGAGCAGGGCATGTCTTTCCATTTCTCTGTATCCTCCTATATTTCTTTTAAGAAGGACTTGCAGTTTTCATTGTTATAGATATTTTCTTCCTTGTTAGGTGTATGCCCAGGTGTTTCATTCATTTAACTTTTATTTTAAATGGTGTGACTTTTGTGATTTTGTATTCTTCTAATATGTTGTTTACATTTAAAAAATGTAACAGATTTTTGTGTATTGGTTTTATAGCCTGCTGCTTTTCTGTATTCATTGATGAGTTTGATAAGTTTTTTTGTTATTTTTGGGATTCTCAATATATATAATTGTGTCAACTGCAAATAATGAAAGTTTTACTTTCTCCTTTCCAATTTGGATTCCTTTTATTTCCTTTTCTTGCCTAATTGCTCTAAAACCTCAAGTACTGTACTACATAGCAGCAATGAGAGTGGACAACCTTGCCTTATTCCTGACCTAAGAGAAAATGTTTTTAATTTTTCACCATCGACTATGATGCTAGCTGGGTTTTTCATATATGGCCTTTATTATGTTGAGGTACGAACTTTCTATTCCCATTTTATGGAGCGTTTTTATCTTAAATGGGCATTGGATCTTGTTAAAAGCTTTCTGTGCATCTGTTGATTTGATCATATGGTTTTTCTCTTTGCTTTTGTTGATATGGTGTATGACATTGATAGATTTCCATCTATTGAACCATCCTATCTATGGGATTAATCTCACTTGGTGATGATGGATGATCTTTTTGATGCATTTTTTAATGGATTTGTTAATATTTATTTGAGAATATTTGCATTCATTAGAGATATTGGTCTATAATTTTCTTTCTTGGTGACATCTCTGTTGGCTTTTGGTATCAGTGCAATATTAGTCTCATAAAAAGTATTTGAGACAGTTCTCTGTTCTTTGTTATTTTGGAAGAACTTGAGGAAAATAGGTGTTAATTCTTCTCTGAAGATTTTGTAGAACTCATTGGAGAAGCCATCTCGTCCTGGGCTTTTATTTTGGGGGAGACCCTTGATTACTTCTTCAATTTCTTTGCTTGTTATTGCTCTGTTCATGTTTTCCCAGGTTCAGTCTTGGCAGACTGTACTTTTCTAGAAAGCTGTTCATTTCCTCAATGTTGTCCTTTTTTGTGGCATAGAGCTGTTCATAGTAGTACCTTATGATGCTATGATTTTCTGTGGTATCTGTTCTAGCTTCTTCTCGGTCATTCATGATTCTAGTTATGAGTATTTTCTCCCTTTTTTCTTTGTGAGTCCAGCCAGTAGCTTGTCATTTTTGTTTCTTTTTTCAAAAAGCCAACTTTTGATTTCATTGATCTTCTGGATTGTCATTTTGTTTTCTATTTCGTTTATTTCTGCTCAAATTTTGATTATTTCCTTTCACCTACTGACTTTTAGCTTTAGTTGTTCTTTCTCTACTTGTTTTCAATGTAAAGTTAGGTTGTTTATTTTTTATTTTTCTTGTTTCTTGAGATAGGCCTGGATTATGATGAACTTAGTACCTTTTTAGTACCCTAATACTACTTTTGCTGCTTCCCATAGATTCTGGTAACTTGTGTCCTCATTCTCCTTTGTCTCTAAGATGTTTCAAGTCCCTATTTGATTTCCCCTTTTATCCCAGACTTCTTCAGGAGCATATTGTTGAGTTTCCAATTGGTTTGTGATCTTCCAGCTTTCTTTTTGTGGTTGATTTCCAGTTTTTGACCATTGTGGTCAGAGAAGATGCTTGATATGACTTCATTCTTTGTAAATTTGTTGAGAGAGATTTTGTGTCCCAGCATATGATCTACCTTACTTTTTTGTGCTTGCATTTTAGTGTGAGAGTCAGAATGTGAGCAAAGCAGTATATTGTGACAGGTAGTAATGAACACTATCCAGAAGACCGCAGTCAAGTAAGGAGTAGATTGTGATTGCATAGAAAACGTCTTTTCATAAGGCATTCAGGAAATATCTCTGAATAACTGAATTTGAAGGAACATTAAGATGAAGTGACAGAGTAAGTTCTTCTAAGATGAATAAAGAGAATATTCCAGAGGAGCAAACACAAAGATGTTGAGATCTCATTAATCTTGGCATGTTTGAGGCACAGCCAGAAAGCCTGTATAGTAGAGCAGAGGTAGGAATGTAGAGTTGGAAGTTGGGAAAGGACACATGATATCTGACTTGGTCAGGAACCACAGCTAAGTCTCTCAGAGTCATGAGAAAGACTGGGATATTTACCCCAATGTAATGGAAAATGGGGGAATAATATTCTTCATTAAATAGTGTGAATAATCTCCTAATGCACCTATATACTAGTCCTATGTTGGCTAAAATATTTTACATGGCAAAAGAGAGTTTACCAATGTAATTAAAGATTTTGATATGAGGGAATTATCTTAAATTATCCACATAATTTATTCCCAAAGGTCGTTATAGAAAGAATAATGACAGAGATGAGAAAGTGATCCAGTAATGGAACCAGAGACTGGGGAGATGTCCTTTGGTGATGAAAGAAGAATCTAGAAGCCAAGGAATGCAGCTAGGATCTAGAAGGTGAAAGAGGAAAGGGAATGGACTCTCCCCTCACATATTTCAGAAGGAAACAGATCTGTTGACACTTTGACATCAGTTCAATGAAATTGATTTCAGACTTTTGACGTCTAAAAATGCAAGTGAATAAATATATATTGTTTTAAGTCATTAAGTTTGTGATAATTTCTTACAGCAGCAATAAGAAACTAATGTTTATGTTAAATTATATTTTATATCATAGCATATCACATGTCTCATGCTATACTAAATTGTCCTATACAGTACTACACTATATTACTTGATATCGCATTACATAATATTGTATTATATATGCTTCCATTTAGCAATTAGTGTCTAGAATGTTGAAAGAGTGAAGAAGGAAGTTATTATAAGAGATATTAGTGGTTTGGGTTGGTAGGTTTGCAATAAAGTGAATAGAATAAAGAACTTGCTAACTGATTATGTGACTTTAATAAATGACAAATGTTATGTTAGTTTTCTATTGTTGAGTAACAAATTACCACAATTTCATAATTTATGGCAACAAAATCAATTATCACAATTTCCATCCATTTATTACTTCAAGAGTCCAAGTGGGTTCATCATACCTGAGTATCAAAGGTCTAAATCAGAGAGGATCAGCTGGGTTGAATTCTTCCTAGGGATTCAGAAGATCAATTCATTTTCTAGCTTATTCAGGTTGTTGACCGAATATAATTCATTTTGATCGTAAGATAAGCATCTCTGTTGTCATGTTTGACACCCATCTGGGATTGCTCCCAGCAATCAGATGCTCTCAGATCCTTTCCATGTTGTCCTTTCCAACCTTAAAGCTTAAAATGCGCGTTAAGTCCTTTTTGTGCTTCCAGTCTGATCTCCCTTCTGTTATTAGCTAGAGAAAATACCCTGCTGTGCAAGGGGTAGTGCTATTATATTAAACTCACATGATAACATCTCTTTTAATTAACTAAAAGTCAACTTGATTAGTAGATGAGTAATTTTATTGTATCTGAAAGACCACTTTCAGTCAATTTGAGCTACCATAACAAAGTAGTATAGACTCATAGGCTTAAACAATAAGCATGGATGGTAGGATGTCTAAGATTAAAGTGAAGGTAGAAAATTGGTGTCTGGTGAAAGCCACCCTTCTTGTAGTATTGACATATGGGAGAAAGGAGAGAGAGAGAGAGATTTGACTCTTCCTATACCACAAATAAAACCACCTTGAGATCTACCCTCATGACTTTATCTAATTCAAATCATCTCCCAAATGTACTTATTGTCACACTGTAGGTTAGGGTTTCAACATATGAATTGGTATGGGGCACTGAAACATTCAGTCCAAACAGCCATAGCAATGAGTGCAGTCACTTGCTAAAAATTTCACATAACCACATGTCATATTAATATTTCCAGGGATTTAGTTGGAAAGTATTGAGGGAAGGGGCATTTTAGACTTCTGTTTAATGGGTAACTCCTTATTTTTTTTATTTCTGAATTAAGCAATCAGACAATCAATATGTAGTTTAGAAAAGAAAAGAAGAAAAGCAAGAATTGTGTAACTTGGAAATATCAATTAGAAATTCAAATGATTTTGCTAAGTTGGTAATCAGATATACTGATATAGTCCCCAGGGGAAGGATAGGGACTGGAAAAATATATTGGAGAATTACTGGTGTGTGTGTGTGTATATATATATATCCACATAATTTTATGAGCTCACATAAAGGGGGTATGAATAAGGATCAGTGAATATTCTAACATTCAGGGGTCTGAAAAACATGGTACTATTAATGCAAAATGAAAGAGAGACTAGTGATGGACTGGAGAAATCAAAGACTAACAGCACCAAGAAACTATATAGAATTAAACATTCTTGGACTCCATCCCAAACCTATAGAATCAGAATTCCTAGATGGTGTAAAACAATTCATGTGTTAAAAAAGAAAAATCTCTCCAACTAACTCTGACACATGTAAAAAGTTGGAGAACTTTAGTTGTTCAGATCCTGGGGAAGGATAAAATAAGAATAATCTCAATGAAAGGTCCTAGAAGGTTAGCAGCAGCATCTGAGAGATTCATCTGAGAGTATCTTAGAAATGAGGGAACTCAGTACTCATCCTAATTTATTGAAAAAGAATCTGCATTTTGACAGTTTTAATAGTCCCTTCTGGTGGTTCATATGCATGCGAACATTTTAGAAACATTAATCTATGCTATATTAATTCAGTGATGATAAAATCATATAGGTGTGTACATAACACTACCATACTCTTACAGATCACATGTACCATAATTTGTTTTATTTCATTGAAAACTAATACTTCAGACATCCTTTCAAATATATGATACAAAATATTTAAATTCTTTATGATTTAGCAGAGGATTTCTCCTAAATGACCCAATGTTTAAGATAATCCAGGACAAGTTTCTCTGTTCTCTGAAGACTGTGAGAAGTAGAATCTGTAGTTCGGAGTCAAGGAGATGGCATGGTTCCAGGTATAAGTTTCTTGGGTGACAATTATCAGAGAGCACTGAGCAAATGAAAATGAACTTCCTCCATTCTGTTTTCCCCATTCTAATTAAATATATCTGAGCTGTCGTGCTATTTGAAAATGTGAACATCATGTAAATGCAAAACACTTCACAATATTGTATATGCTGCAGGCCTGGTTTCAGATAAGCAACTAAGAGTTTGGCGGGATGATACAGAAGCTTGTAGATATTACTTGTTCATTTTTAACTTGGCTCTCATTCTAAAATTAATCTGTAAAGTTATTAATTTCTTAAAACTTAGATTTGCTCTTTAAAAGTCATTGCACATCAAATATAGATTTATCATGTTTTTTTGAGAAACAATACGAATGACAAGAAATGGAGGATCATTCAGGAAATATCAATATATGAATGAGTTTTTAAAATGTAAAACAGAAAATATGATTAAAAGAAATGGTAAACAACAGAAGAAAGTAAATATGATTTACAATAATGTAAATAAGATATTTCATACTAAACAATTTGGTCAAAATGTTAAAGTTAATTTAAATAATCAAGGAAAGTCTATCTCATTAGACCATTGTCATTCAATTGATTGCAACATCAAATAATAATAATGGTGAATAAACAAAATTATCAAAGATAATTTTCTTCTCAGCAATTAGCTTTAGCAGATGAGAAACAGGCAGCTGATATTCATACCATGCAGAAGAATGCTAAGGATTTATAAGGAAGTGCTCTTCATTCTCTGTGAGCTATAAAGTCTGTCCAAATAGCAATATCCTCTCCGGCAGAGAATCTGCTGCTTAGGCTGGCCATGTGTTGTTGTATTTGGACTACCTCCATCTGCAAATGTTGACTTTTCATCTGTGACCAAGGAAAAAAATCTGTATGAAGAACATGTAAAACATTTAATCTTTGTTTACTTGTTAACCAAAGGTTTTCTCACATCCTGCTGGTAAGGGTTTTTTTTGTGGTTTGTGTCTCAAGGTGACTGTAGAAGCACCCACCATGTTGTGAATGCATTCAATAATCATTTAAACTATTGTTAATTGATCATTGAATACATTTAAAATTTAATGTTAAAAATTTAACCCATAAATCTGAGCTTTAAGCTAAAATCGTTGAAACCATTAGTTTTTTAGAAATAGATTTAGATTTAAGAAATACAATTACTTGTCCTTAGTTTAACTTTTCAAAACCCAAATGTGATGTAAGTAATCTACAGGAATAATTGAGTTATATTTTCTTTGCTCTGTCTTGATTTTCACATTGGTAAAATGAAGATGACAATAAAACGTTTAATATCCATGGTAAAGACAGTTATAGTTGATAAAAGTGTGAGTGTGATAGAAGTCATGCACCAAAATCTTGCCATTTGCTCTCAATTTATAGAAAAAGAGACTAGCGACTAGGGAATTTTAAATTACTTTCACAAAATTTATACTAATTAATTATTTTGCTAGGATGCAAATCTTTTTCTGTTGGCTCTAGCTGTGAAGATCATGTGATTTGAGATTTCTACTCCATTGGTTCTGATTTTAGATATTCTATGCAACAATTTCGTGAAACTGAGATTGGTTAAATAAAACATATGGAATGAATGAATAACAAAAATTATTCCTATAAATATACTCAAATTTTCCATTTCTATTTTTTTTGGATACACTATTTCATAAAAAAAAATTGAAATAACAAAGGCAGTTAAATTTGCACACCTTGATGGTTTTTCTGTAATAAGAACAGAATAACTAATATTTATTTAGCAAAACTATTTATGGTATTGTATTGTCTCACAAATAGTAAACTGAGGATAAAAATGAGCTCATAAAAAAGCTAGTTTTTTGTATCTCTCTTTTGAAGTTGCTAAAATTACCTCAAAATGTAGAGGGTTAGTATATTTGTTTCCCTGAAATTTTATTGTATGAATTTTGTTTTGTTTAGAGACTGGAGCAAATACTGAAATGAAAGTTTTCAGTGTTTTAATAAAGACAAGTACAAAGCAAAATTGTAGGATAAAGGCTTATATAAAAATAATTTCATGGCTGTTGCCCAGTGTCAGGAAACTGCTTCAACATACCAAATAACTAGATGAGGCATCTTCTGTTTTAACGTGTTTACTGATGCACAATTCTTAACATACTTCCTTGATACTTGAGTGAAATATTGGGAGAAAACAACAAAATCGGAATTTAAGAACAAGTATTTTATATAGAAACTGTGATGAACTTTCTAACCCCAAAAAGACTAGTAAAAGTGACAATCAAATGTATTTTGAATGTAAGTGGTATTTTTCTATAATAAAAGCTGAATAAAAGGAAAAAATGAGTGAGATGTGATGAATTTGATCCAAACAATGCAAAAATGACCTATTTCATGACTCAATTTTGACAGTCTATTGAGTTTTCTTTCATCATACAGTAAAAATTCTAAGAAAAATGCATTCACATAAAGGGTCAAACCTTCATATTGTATGAACTCAACAAGGGATTGGAACTATCATGAGGTTTGTTTTGGGGAATTTTTTGTTAGTTTTATATTGTTTTGTTTTAATTAGTTTTTGCTTTAGAATTAAAGAATTGCAAGTAATCAGATTGAAAAGCAGATGGTTGACAGACCAGAAGCTACTTGTTAATTATAGCAGTGAGTTAATCAATAAAGTAACCATTCTGCTTCCAGGTAAAATAAAAAGAGATCAAGGCCCAGTCATGTACACTACCATTTAGTATAGTGGGTGATCCATTAACTTGGGTTGTTCCACATTTTCAACACACATCTTTACAAGTCAGTAATTCAAGCAGCTCTCTGAGAGTTGTTGATGCAGGAAAAGCATTTTGTTTGGTTTTGAGTGACAAGGTGAGTTGTGCAATGATGGAGAGGGAAATACATTTAGACCTGATATAAACATTAACTGAGACAACTTTCAAGAAGCTTTCTGTTTTGTAATTTCACTTTTGCTTTCAATATTTGAATGCAGGGACAGATGAATTCTACACTTTTATCAGCACTTGTGTGAAAAACCAAGACATAACTGAACTCTTAGATTGCATTTTTTGAAAGGTAACAAATAATTTAGACTTTAAAAAGGAAAGAAAGTTTTCAGTGTTAAAAATAATCATGATGAGGGAATGTTAATTATCTTAAGAGAAAA
Source organism: Solenodon paradoxus (assembly GCA_004363575.1). Lineage (NCBI taxonomy): Eukaryota > Metazoa > Chordata > Mammalia > Eulipotyphla > Solenodontidae > Solenodon > Solenodon paradoxus. The sequence goes on along the minus strand of RJWH01000178.1, from coordinate 840,432 downwards.
AGCAAATTGGTGTACTGATAAAACTGCAAAAAGTATTTTAATTAGCTTAGAATCCTGGTCTGGATTTTAAATATATATTATACGATGTATCACATATAGGACATTACGCAAAGTTAGACAAACTGGAGAATAAGGAAAACACATGTATAAACATGTACAAACACAAATGTACAACCACATGTTAAAAAATCTCAGGACATTTATCCAGAATCCAGCACAGTGTTGGATACATGTGAATCATATAAGATATTCAATAAATATATGTTTAAGGAATGTTTGACAGATAAATCTCTTTCTTGCACTTCAGATAAAATCCAAACCCTTTACTCCCCACACATATACACATAAAACTATTCATAAGTTATAACAATTACATATGATAATATCAAAGTTGCTATATAACAATTTTAAGAAATATATTTTACTACTTATACATTTTGAAGAATTAGCAAACATTTCCTGATATTTTGAATGGCATGTATTTTATGGAAAGTCAAATTATTTTCAAAATATTAATATTTTAAGTATTTTTTTAAAGTATAAAAATTCATTCAGTTGTTCTTCAAATCAGAGAAACAAATTGGAAATTCTCAACATTTGGCATACTTCATTTGATTAATGCTTAGAATTAATGGATTGTCTTAGGGAAGCAGGAGAATGAATCTGTTCTTTTTAATAATTCTTAATCATATTAGAATTGTTTTCTTTTTCTTGCCTATTCATGACACAGATTGTATGAAAGAAAACTTGAAAGCATTGTTATTTCCCCAAATAACACTCCATGTAAATATTTTCTGCCCTTTTTAAGTCAGGACAACCACTGGGATCATATATAGTACTAAATAATGAAAGCAAAATTGACCTTATTGAATGGCATTTCCCCAAATAGCAAACATATGAAGCAAAAAGCACAGAGTATTTTCCAGCAATGCAGATTACGTTACCAAGTATGTGAGCAAAATGGTGTAATATAATTTTTATTTTATTTGTCTTAATAATGCTACCTTGACCCAATTCTGAGACCCTGACTTGAGGTGGTTCAGTTCTTCCTCTTGAAGTCCAGTCCCTACCACTTCTAAAGCTCTCACACTCCTGAGTCACTACACATCCACCTTCATTGCCAAAGAAGGCCAGCTACTAGATAATTTAGGACAGCACCTCTGCTGTGAAGCCTGAGAAATTGTTCAAATAAGTCCATCCACAGAGCACCCTGGAAACCTGGCTAATGCCGTCTGCTTGTCAAGCGTTCCAGCCTGCACTGCCCCTGTTCCTAGTACAACCCCCTCTTTGGCTCTGCCTAGTGATCATTTCTCCTTTGCAGATGCAAATAATAAAAAAAGAACTTCTGACTTACATCCAAATATCATTGTGTTGTGTCCAACCTTTTGATGGATTTTTAAATCTTCTTCAACTGACAGCTACCTAGTTTGGAAAAAAAAAAAGCAGCTTATCTATGAGTCTGTAAAACTTCTGTACATGTATGGACTTTATCAAAAGTCTTCACATTTTTATACAAGGATAAATTGCAGAAATTCATCCTCAAAGAGCAATGAATATTATTTAGTGGAGAAAAACTCATTTTTGACAATTTATTAGGTTTGTATAATATATACAAATGATAATTGTATCTGTTTGAGATTGTCAATTATCTGTAAGAATAATTTTTAGAAAATGGTAGAAATGATAATGACTCAAAGCAAAGTCCGTCAGTTATTTTGTAAAGAGACAGGCTTCCCTAAATCAGTTCATAGCCTCCTATACTTGCCCAATGACACCCTTTTCTCCCCTCTTAGCTGTTTTTAAGACAATTGCTTATTCTCCCTAGTAAGAGTGAAGTCCCATGAAGACAGTGTTGACATCCGTTTTGTTCACTACCGTATTTTTGGTGCCTGTCATAGTGTCAGCACACAGTACAACCTCAGTAACTATTTATGGACTTAAATAAATGTTGCAGTTCTTAAAAATAAGAATGAAGTTTATTGTTAAAATGTGTCATTCAATGCTGAAGAGTTGGGGACCAAGTAAACTTTTAGACACACACACACACACACACACACACACACACACATGCACACATACAAACCATCATTCTCAAACTTTGGACAATATTTGTTAATCTAAGAAAATGACAATGTATATTGGATAAGGTTATTTTGAAAAACAATCTGACGGATGCTTGCTTTTTGTTGTACTCAATGGAACCTTGATTTTATTGATATTTTGTGGGTATCTGTTTATTTGTTTCCTTTGGAGAGAGTACCAAGAAAAGAAAACTTATTAAGCTTTGGTTTTAGGCCTCAAGATATATTGCACATCAAATTAGTAATCAACTACTTTATCTCCATTGATGTCTAGAAAGCAATAAATATATTTAACGGAGAAGTTAAATAGGTCATTTATTATCTGTCACAGTATTGCTAGACAAAAAGATTTGTTGTTGAGGAAGCTTTTGTTGTAGTTTGTGAAACAGCATCTTCTATTATAATTAGTTAAGATCTGCCTTAAAAAGCGAATATCTTTAATAATCTCTGTGGACATTTTCAACCTTATAAAAATTTAATTAATAATGAACACTGTTGATATATCATCAATATTGCTTAGACTGTGAGGGGTAAGATGATAGCTATACCACCCTTTTTTCATCAATGAGTTTTTAATCTAGTTGGGAGAAAACAAAAGTTAAAACTTGTATTCATGAATGTGCAAAACCTCCCTTAAAATGTAAAAAACAACCTTAAAGTAAGAGATGAAGGACTTCATTAGTAAACTTGTTATTCATCTATAAAGGTCTATCTGTGGAAATCTTCAAGATGTATATAAAACATGCATTTGTATAGTTATGGAAGCTTGATGTGGTAAATGGGACACAAACTGACCCATGAAGGAATCAGTAATTAAATGAAAACAAGCTGGTAAAAGGTATATTCTAAGCCTGTGATCCCAATGTCGGGAGCATGGATTAGTTTGAGCAAAAATATGTTAGCTTTGTGGACACAGAGTCACTGAGCACCAAAGGGAAGCTAAAAGGGAGAAATTAGTTTGAACTTTAAAGTGTGGGCAAAATCTGAGGGTAAAGAAAGACTCATGGAGAAGCTTAAATTAAATGCCCTAGGAGGTAAGTAATTATTACTTCAGATTTGTGAGAGAAATAGTTTTAAGTAATTAATGTGTGTCTAAATATTATCGAAGGGTTTGCTTTGGAGGGGATGGGACTACCGTTCAAATGGGAAGGAATTTTAAGTTCCATTTTTTAAAAAAATTATATTGAAGTAACATTGCATGATAACATTGAGAAGATCATTAGATTTACAAAATGACTAAGAGTCTTTGTTTCAATGAGAGCACAGTTTAGACACATTTTTGATTTTCACATTCTGTTTCCAGTATGATGCTGTTTGTCTTTACCATCCGAGTGTTTTCTTTCACCTATTGCCCAGCTCAGCAGGCATTTTTGCCCCTGCAAGGAATAACTAGAATCCTATCTAAATAAATAGATGTTAATAAAAAAATCTCACAATTATTGGGCACTTAAAAAAGTTAATAGTGCTAACGTAGGTTTTAGCAAAGACCTACATTTCAATTCTTTAAGGATTTTAATTGTTGATGAGGCAAATTTGCAGGTATGTTTTCTTTATGTTCTACATTTTTATTCTGATGACTCTCTGCTTTTGAAAATGCTTTCTGCTTCAGGCATTCTTGCCTATCCACTTAACCTAATTCGTAAAATCAATTCCTAATTTCCAAGCTATCACTTATCACTTGACTGTTTAATCAAGGGCAAAAAAAACCTTTTTCTTTAACCACTGGGCTGTTGTTTTTCAGTAAAGAACTTATTTTGTCTTGACATAATCAGAAAATAGTTTACCTTTGAAATCCTGGTTAAAATATATATTCCAGATGAACTTCTGGCAATAAATAAATAAGGATAACTGTGATGACTTATTTTCTCCCTAAATATTAGATTTAATATGATCCAATTTGCAACATAGCTATGGCTTTATGCACTTAGAAAGCTAGAAAATAGGTGAAGCTGGCAAGGAATCAAATACTGTCTTTGAATGCAAAAGGTTTTCTTATTTACTTGGAATTTAGAATACTTATAGCAAGCCAGGTGTGCTAGTAAAATTTTAGTTAAAATTGTGAATGTATTTAAAATTTATTTCAATTAAATGTTAAAATGTTACAAAACCACTTCTATGTGACTTTATATGTAAGATGAAGTGATGTATCAAAAACAATTTATTAAAACATTTAATTTATCTTTAATGATAGTTTAAGTAATATTTTTGTTTTTGTTTTCCTGCAGTTGTTTTATTACATATTGTTAAACAATGAACATAAAATTTTTCTATTTCTCATGGATATGAACTTTTGAGTCTCAGGATATTGCCATGGAAAGAAGTGATCATTAATGACATATCATGGGAATATATATCTGTCTGTATGTATCTACCTGCCTATTTTTCTGAATGAAGCATAAGCTTAAGGAAGAGTAGAGATAATTCTTCTCAGCAAAAAGGAGTTGGAGTCCTTCTGTGTTACCCTGAAGAGAACATGGAAGAATATCTGAATTAGTATAATTTTCATGAGAAAACGAGATGACCAGTGCACTTTTCTCTGAGGAGATAATTTTCAATAAAAATTCTAATCACTCTCTTTTCTTATTTTCTCTGTCTTTTGTTCTCCATAGATGGGCCTCTTGGCCCCCGAGGATTAGCTGAAGCTACAGAGATGTGCACTCAGGAGTGCTTGGTTTTAGGTCATTCTGATAATTGCTGGATGCCTCCTGGCTTGGGCCCATATCAACACCCTAAATCTCCTCTTTCGACCTTTGCACCCCAGAAAGAATGGGTCAAGAAGGACAAGCTTGTGAATGGGCACACCCTGACGCGAGCCTGGAAAGAAGATAGCAACAGGAACCAGTTCAATGACCGTAAGCAGTATGGCTCCAATGAAGGTCATTTCAACAATGGGAGCCACATGACAGACATTCCTCTGGCAAATCTGAAGTCTTATAAGCAAGCAGGAGGTGCTGTTGAGAGTCCTAAGGAGCACCAACTCTAAAAAAAGTAAAAAATAAGAAGGCTATATGGGACCTAATAACTTTAATCTAAATAGACATGCTAATACTGTGTGTGTCAGAGCTTTATGTATTCAATAGATCTCTACAACTATGCCCCTTCTAGCAGGGATATCCATAACTTTACATTAGCACCATGGAGGACACCATGTTTTACAACATAAGAGAGAAGATAGTTCTACTAGCCATGTGATCTTGTTTACTAGAATTGATTAAACTCTCCAGAGATATCTCCATTGTGCAAATATCCTTTTTAAAAAAAAATTGCATTTTATTTTGACCCTGGACTGCTGCTATGAACCATAGAATATGCATTTGGAGAGTAAGAAAGTTCCGTGGATTAGAGTGACTGATAAACATATCCATTTAGGCAGTTGTGCTCTTTTTGTCATTAATTTGTGCTGGGACTGCTATACTTGACATTATACTTTAAACAAAACTTAAAAATGATAAACATTAAACCTATCGTGCTGTTAACAACGTTAGTGGACACTTGTAAGTCAATCAGTGTTAAAGTATTTGTAAATAGAAGCAAGTTATTATTAACAACTTTTGTGTACTTATAACATTCACCTAAAATGTTGTTGCATAATTCTGTGTTTTATGGTTACTTTTTTTTTTTAATTTACCTCTTTGTTGTTTCTTTTAGTGAGGTGTGTCTGTGTTAGTAGTCTGTCTTGACACACATTGTTCAAAGGATCTCAAACACTTGTGTTTTAAAAAAGGTTCTGGGCTCTTGCTTCTTTTATGACAGCTGATGATGCTTGAATTCCATACAAATAAAAAGTAAAAAATCTTTATATGAAAATGTACTTCTGTAAAAGCTTGGAAATTCAGAACCTATTTTCTTGACATCCTTATTTTCAAGGTAGGCAATAGCAAAATCACTTAATTAATAGCATTAAGTGAGAGAGTAATGGGAATGTGTTATCTTTCAGAAAGTGATATAATATCCTGTACTTGTCACTCATGCAAAACTAATGTATCAAAATTAGCATATATTGAAGAAAACTCACTATTCAAAATAGTTTCAATTGGGCAAATGTGTGTCTACAACTTTGTTGAAATGACAGAGTTTGTGTCAATCCTCATATACAATAATGTTGTTGTAACACAAGTGTTAGACCATAGCCACAAAATATTTAATGTGTTGTGCCTTCATGATGTAACAGAACATTCTCCAGGTAGGCTAGTTGGGGGAAATAAAGGGAAATATCTCTAATTATTGCTGTTTAACTGTTTGTTATCCTAGTTGGTCAATGCCTGGCAGGTACCAGCGTCTTGTCACTTGGGTGAAATCAACAGAGTGACAACTAATGTTAATAAGATCTCAGTTGCACGTGCAGAACAAATCCAAATTCGAACATTCTTAGGAGGTTTTTGTTAAGGCATGACAGATGATTCAACAAATAAATAGCATGCAACAAAATGTCTTTATTGAAAGAAGTGAAAGTTATCTTAATGCCACAGTTCAACATCCGTTTAAAAGTTAAAAAAAATAAAAATAAAAAATAAAAAAAAGGTTTGCTAATCTGATAGTTAATTTGTTCCTACCAAAAATTCAATTACTTTGTAAATAGCAATTCACATTTTTCCACAGTATAATGGAAAATAATGGGTCGGGGTGCATTGCTTATTGCAGTACATTTTTGTCGGTTTGTGAGGGGTGTTTGATGACTTTGACAGAATAAATATCTAAACAATTATCCTTGTTACTGCTTTGCCAGTTCTACGTTATTTACAATTATTCAGCTCTTGCAATAAATGTTCTGAATTCCTGATTGTATTGTGTTAATTCTTGGTTAACATCCAAGGTGATTATTTCTACTCTAATTGTTGGATAAATATATGTAGATAAAACAACTTTTAATTAAAATTCAAGGATGATTTGTTAGGTATTCAATACCTATGTTTGCAATATATGGTTCAAAATTAGAGTCACGTTCCCCTAATGGACCCTGAAATCATTTTCTATGAATATTCCTGGTAAAAGTTCTTTTTAATTTCTAGTCAACATTAATGAAAGCTTCTTCACAGCGAAATCCCAACTCAGAAACCAGGCAGGTAACATTAGTTTCTTGGTGAGTCTATCTTCTTGGTGCTTATACTGTTTAACGAAATTTCATGAAACAAACTCGTATTTCATTGTTGACCAAAAAAGGCTATTCTAGGATTAAACTCTTAAAAGAAGGACCAAATGTTCATCTGTATTTCTTCAGATTAGGAAAAGGAGCACAGAAATTTGTCAAGGATAGCTAATAGGACAAGTTAACATAAATGGTTTGTGTTTATATTCATTGTAGAGCAACTGGATCTATGTCCTTTCATGGTAGGGTTTTAATGCAGATAAGCAGGTCTGACTTTTTCAAGAGCTTTCTGAAGAGCTGAGAAAAAGACGACCCTGGAGATAGACATGGAGGTGAAAACTGTTGCTTGGGACAGTAACTGGATATGAAACTTTAGTCCCTTGTCTCTGAATAAGTCTGACTTATCCTTTAGTCTGAGGCAAATCTATTCTCCTTTCTTGACCTTTCCAGAGACTGCTTTAGGACAGAGAATGAATGTATTTTAAAATAGCCCTCTGCCCCACCCCCCACAAGAGCCACACCTAAAGTCTCTTCGTCTTTTTTTTAATACCAATCAGATGATGTTGCCCTCTGCATTGAAGAATAAATGGTATGTGAGAAACTAAATAATTTCATGTTTTCCTTCTCATAAAGATTAAAATAAAAATGCCTTATTTTCTATGAACAAATGTCCAGAAGTGAAACTCCCCATCCCTACCATATCTTTTCTACAAAATACAATATTCTTACTAAGCCATTCAGTTATATGTCCTGTGAAATTTTAAGATTGATAGAATCACAAATCAAACTGAAGAATTTACTCAGATAAATAAAATAGCACATTCCTGATGACTGTTTTTTAAACATCATCCAGATTGTTCTGTTGTTTAGACATCAAATATGATGAATGATCCTTGACCTGGATATCAAAATTGTTTGCATTTCTTTAGAAGGTATACTTACATGAAATGTATAAAAGTAATGACTTTTAGAGTGATTATCAAATATAGCAGTGCTAAACACAAACACATTTTATTTTCTAAGGCAGGTATAGAAATGAACTATATAAAGTGCAATATGACCTATTTGAATAAACATTTCCACACATAAAATAAATATTTAAATATTGGTCATTTAACAGACAATGGAGTAGTCATTTTGCTGCTCTGTTCTGTGCAGCAAATCTCATTCAGTTTAGTGGTACCCCTCCCCCATCATTCCTTAGCTAAAGCTAGAGAAGCAGCTGAGGCCCAGAAGTCATTCTAGTATTTATTAAACTCTCTTGGATAGAAGCCAGGAGTGGCTGATTATTATTAGTGAGGAGTTTGGGCAGCCAGGAGTGAAAGGGATGCCTTGTCAGTTTCAATTCTAACGTGGATGCCAGGGTGGCACTTTGTAAGAGGGCAAACCCAGCCATGAAAAGGAGGAGTGATTTTGCCAGTCTAAAAATGCTTCATTGTTCTGCTTTGTTTTAAACAGAGCTGATCTTCTCTCCCTAAAGGAAGCTCCTTCACTGGTGCTTTTGAAAGAGATTACTTTCATATTCTCCCAGTGTTCTTAAAGGCGCAGAGAGCACATGCGAATTCTCTATAGCCTCTTCTTCCCCAATGACCAATCTAAAATATAATAAATACCAACCAGGCTTTTCACTGATGAAAAATGTAAAATTTATCTATTGATACTTAACTATCTTTATAAAGTATACATTATTAAAATATGACTATCATAATGCTATTATTTCATTCACAGTTCACTTAGTATAAATTAATGACTATTCCAAAGGTAGCAGTTTTCTGTTATCTTGATGCTAATATCACCTGTTTTAAAATATTAAATAAGGACTTTAATATTCTATTATACATTTTATTTTCTTATGTCTTAGAATTATTAAACTGCATATCACATTGTAGAGATTTGCCCATATTTTTATCCTAACATATCACATTGTTCTTGAAGAGTCACAGCAAAAAATTGTTTTTCAATTGTATTTCACTCTTTCATTCTCAAATCTTCTTTTTTTAGAGTCCTATGGTTATGTTCTAATTAACATGTGAAACACAATTATTATTGGATTCACTCAATATTTGATATCAAATTCACATATTTGTAGATATGTTTATTTATAGCTATTTCTCAAATGGTGATTTCATACAATACAAAATCAAACTATTTGCTGAATCTAATTCTAAACTTTTAAAATTTATTTGATTAATATATAATTTGCATACAACATTTCAGGTTCAGGCATACAACATAGTGATTATATATATATATATATATAAATTGTGCATATATATATATATATATATATATATCACAAAATCATCACCACAATAAGTGTAGCAAGCATCTGTCACCAAGCAAAATGGACATTTTTTTCTGTGACAAGAATTTTCAAGATCTACTGTGAGCAAATTTTAAATATACAGTACAGTATTATTGACTATAGTCATCACCTGTGCATTACCTTTGTTGTTCTTCTATTCTAATAAGAGCTTGTTGCTTTATTTTACCTCCAGACTTATCATTTGTTTTGATATCCTTGGCATCATATGGAATAATGATACCCCCAAATAATAATAAAAACTTTACCTTGGAAATTGAATAAAATATTCTTTTCAATATAAGATTTAGCGATTCTAAGAAAAATCACATTGTTTGTGTATTTAGTGATACCTGTTTTCTTTTAATTGAATTCACATAAGCAGTTATTTGAAGTATTTTAAATGTGAAGTGCTTTTACTTTATTACAGATAAATCATCAAAAGATTTAAAATAGTATTAAATAAATTCATTGAATTTATATAGTCAAAACATACTTCAATGTCAGTGCAACTGATCTGTTGACCTTGGTAATATGTCATCAATCTGTTAATTGACTCACAATTGAATACTCCCTTCTGCTGGAAACATTCTCTTCTCCTGGCTTTCTGGAAACTTCAACCTTTTGATTTCCTCTTTTTCACTGTTTATTCCTTCTCAGGTATGTCTTTGTTTTCAAAATAGCACTTAAAACTATACATTTCCTTCTGAACACTGTCTTTGCTTAACCTCCTCAGTTTTTGAATAAGGTTTGTTTTCATTTTCGTTAATCTCTAGAAATTGTCTTCTTTTCCTGATTTCATCGTTGACACACTGGTTGTTTAAGACTATCCCGGTAATTTGTTAATTTTCTAGTTTCCCTTTTACCATTGAATTTTTAGCTTTACCTCATTGTGTTGTGAAAAGATCCTTTCAATGATTCCAAACTTGAAAAATTATTTAGACTTGTGACTAAGCCTATCTTAATTCCCAACCTCAAAACTAAAATTTCTCCTCCATCATCCCAATCACATTTATAACCTGTTCTAATTGATTTTCCCATAAGGCAGACCTCCTTCTAATAAAACCATCATTTGTTTATAATGCTTCCTACTCATTGCCTGTCTTCCCCAATTAGAAGATAACCCAAACAAGGGCAAAGATTTTGAACTCTTTGTTTACTAATGTATCCACAGTCTTTATGTAGTGTGGTGTAGCGTCTTACATCAAATAGATGTTCAATTATGTTAGATTGGGAATGAATGAATAAAATACCAGCCTATCTCTCAGCCTTTCAATTTCTTCAGGTTGTCTTCATGTAATAGGGAAGATCTGGGTCTCCTTGAACAGCACCCCATTTTTCAGATGGGTCACAACGTAATTAGTAAGTATAAAAAATGGGAATTTTAGGTTGCATGGTAAGGCCATTTCAACAAAATGCTTTATTTTAAAAAAATAAAACAGAAGCACCCAACTCTTAAATTTCCAGCTTCAATATCTGTGTATCTACTTACTGGAATTTGTCTATTTCCACCCAGAAGAATTACAGATATTTTTCAGTAAGTTTCAAATTTAAAATTATTCTAAAAATTACTTTGGGAGTAACTACTTATTAAGAAATATTTTTCATTTTAACCACCATATTTTCTTCATGGAATTCAGTTTTCTTCCCATACCCTTAAACTCTGAACATTTCCTTGGTTATGTAAATGCCACTGACTTGAGGTTACTAAAAAACTTCCCTCATAGTCTGCAATATTCACTGCACATAAAACACCCCAGCGCCACCCACTGCCACCAAGGAGAGATCACTTATAGCCATTGACCTTATGGAAAAATCTAAAATGATGACAGTCATAGTTTTTAAACTACATGCTAATTCTATCACTAACAAATTATAGAATGCCTTAAAAAAATACATACTCTATGTCAAAGATAAAAATAGCAAAAATTACCAAACAACAACAAAATTGAGGCAAAGATTATGTTGAGTCTGTGTGATACATATATACATATATATATGTGTGTGTGTGTGCGTATATGCAGATTTGCGTATATACATATGTATGTATCTATCTTTAAAATTACTGGACCCCAAAGCAAATAAAATTTAAAAACATTTCATTCATCAGTAAAATACGTTTAAATTTTAGTGGATCATGCTTTAGATCTTTATAATTTTCTCCCAAATTTGATAACAATTAGAATGTATTAAGATAAAATTTGTTCTTTCCGAAGTGTACCATTGCTTTAAGTAATAGCTTATTCAAGTTCTGAATATCGATATATAAATTATTAAAATGCTAAATAAAATGAATGTTTACCTGACTTTTGATAATAGTTTCAAATAATAAATTACACATAAGCAATCTGGCTTTAAAGATGCACCTTTTAAAAAATATCAAAATAATGACATCTGTGTTGGTCCTCAGAACACTCCTATCATTGAATTATCTGCCACCATCTATTTTTCTTTGTGTTTTGGAAAGGACAGTTTTCCTTAGGAAAGTCTTGAGTTTCAAAAAAATTTTTTTCTTTGATTGTCATAGTCAGGAGGATGATAATCTCAGTTAAACAAAACATATTTGTGTCACTAAGAAGACTGTTATCGTCTCTTCCTCTCATCTTGTTTAAAACATCCCTAATAAAATTATGTTCATGATCTAAGGGACCACTGTGCCTCAGTAGGTTAGAGTTTGCAAACCTCTACTACCTAGTACCGATATGTCAATGACCTTAACTAAGTATCATACTATGAAAACTGATGGATAGAGAGGATTTTATAAAAAAAATAAGCTTTCATTTACCTTTAATTGCATTGTCCTAAATAGCAATGGAATTAGTGATGGATAAATCAGTGCCCTGAGATTTTTAGAGCAATTAATAGAGGAGCCTGCCATATTCCTTGTAAGATATACTTTTTCAGGAAAAAGTCACCTAATTGTCAGACAGAAACTCAAATATGTGAGAAGCGTATTCACTGTTCTTTATTTTTCTGTAATATATAAGTATCTGTCAATAACATTTCTCTCTTATTAATTGAGAAATAATTATAATTGCACTTATATAACGTTTACTTTGTATTCAAAATAGTTGTAAGGATTTTTGTGCATTCCTTTGCTTAATTTTATCACTTTCTTAATAATTAGGCATTGCTATTTGTATTACTATTTTATAGATGAGGAAACTGCCATAGAATTTATGTGAATTTACTGCAGAACCTAGAGAGAGAAAGCATCTGTGCTAATCTGATGATATGTACCACTTAAATGAGACTGGTTTTTCATCCTGATATTTCAAAATAGATGTCAATTTTGTCCTGTTTTTTGATAAACCAGAGCTGTTTTTAATGTGAAGCAAAGGGAGCAGCTGAGTTACTCCAGGCCCAGGCTGTTGAGGAGGACCAAAAAAGCAACTGTCCCTTTTGCCTCATATTAAAGATAACTCCTGTCATCCTCTTGCCCCATTTCTCACAGCCTTTTCTTCAAAGGGAGCAGAACACCACAGTGTGGTCAAGCTGCAGGTAAGTATAAGGAGGTTATGTCTGGCACGGTGGGGGTAGTTGGGTATTTCTGGCACTAGGTCGGTTATTGGACACTTCTGGCACTGGGATGGTTAAAATGACATGTGTATAAGGCAGGACAGGGCTTATAGGGGTGCCAAATCTGAATTCACGTAAGGTGTCAGAATTCCTCGCTCTGGCCCTGGCCATTTATATAAAACCCCACCAGATCACACATTGTTACTCTGAGGTCACCAATCAATATTACATATTACCTACTTGCTGTTGGCATGCTCAGATTGCTCTGCCTCTTACCCTCCCCTTAGTCATCAAAGTATAACTCCATCTTGTTTCTGCCATCCCGATGTCCTGTTTTTGACTCAAGGAAATATGATCAGCCTAAGCAGTGCTCATCTGGCTATGGAGTCTTACTCTTAGCCACTACATGATACTACATCATTGTGAAGGTTTTTTTTTTTTTTTTTTCTTCTGAGACTGAATTATAAAGTGCTTTTGTTTTTAAACAATAATAATACAGTTATTTATTAGCTTGTTCTGAAATAATTTTCCTTCTCCCACTTAGAGTTTGTCTTACCTAATGGTATAATTATATATTGGTTTAAGTGTTTTATTTTTCAAATGTGCAGCAGTTGTGCTATTTAACCTTGGTACAAAATAACACTGTCTGCGTGTCAGTGGCGCACAGGTTTAAAGTGAATGAAGTTGAAACTGCCTTACTGGGAAATCTAACTAAAGTCCCTGCTGTTAGATAAAAATGTTAAATTCCTTTATGTGCCCAGGTGAACCTATTTACAGCTCAAACTTTTTCACACGTTGCATTTGCCTTCTGTTCCCTACCTTGAAAAATCAGGTGAGAAACGGAGTGAACTACCTATCAGGCTTCCATTGCCAATAAACAGGGCATTAAAATGAGACCAAAAGCAGTCTGATAATTAACTTTAGAAAGTCTATTTTCTTCTCGTCACGGAAATACAACTCCCATTGACATCAAGGGGAGCTATGTGCTCGCGTGGAGAAAAGAATGGTCTCCCCGAGTATCATGGAGAAAGCTATATGTTAAGCGTCAAAGCATAAATGCTCTCTCTTACTTCACCACCATTTTTAATCATTTGTTCTTACATCTACAGTTTTTCTTATTGTCCAAAGGAAGAGGTACTTATGAATAAGACAAGAATCACAGAATACAGATGTGAAGTAAATTATAAAATCCCAAGGTCATTCCATGCAGTAACTTCATTGTTCTCTTCCTCTTCTCCCAGGAAAGGCTGACCATATATTTTAATGTTAATTCCCTATAATCTGCAATCTGACATTGCATTCTTTTAGTACAATATGATAGCAAATGACAAAACATATTAAATATATGCAGGCAGGAATTAGCAGACACAAGCAGGAAGAGGGGAGAAAGACCACATTACTTATTTTAGTTAGTTGTTCATCTTGGTTGCTCCCCACCAGGCCTGGGACTCAAACCTGGGCTCTTAGGATATATGTGGACTATACCAGTTAATTTAACCACTAAGTCACCGGTGAACACAACTCTATTATATTTTTATCTTTAATATTTTGTCAACATAATTGTTGATATAAATAATTGAATATCAGATGCAGAGGAAATGCCTGTTTCTTTATGCACACAAAGTTATCAGTATGAGAAAACCAATAATGTTAAATTGCTTCAGGAAGAAAATATGTAAGAGCATTTCCTTTAAAAATGGTCATCTGGAAATCGTATCAAGTGTTATTATTTATATATATGTAGATAGACAATAGAGCTATATACATGCATATATATGTATATATATGTATCTCTAGTTATATCGATTGCTATGTGTTATTTTTGGTATGCATTACTAATAACTCATATGGTCATTTCTTTCGGTATTACTCAGATAATTCCAGAATTCTAAGAAAAGGAGTTTATCTAGCACAAATGCCCAGTTCCCAGTGGGATGGTATTTAAACTACCTGGTGCAGAAATAATGTCACTGGAGGGGAGATGGCTTTAGTTATGCATTCTAGGGACTCATGAATTAATTTAAACTTAGATGGTGAAAATGAAATACTTAACTATTTAGTCCACGGTTGATGTCTTCAGCAATATTTAGTGGTAGTGAAGTTTCTTATAATATTTCAATGTTTATTAAAATTAATAATGGAATAGGATAAAGAGATTTTGCTTATAAATCCTACTTAAGTAGAAAAATTTAATGGAGATAATGGTACTAAATCTCATCAAGTTGAGAAATTTCCATTATGCAGTGTAAAACCTGGCATTTTATATAATTGACACAATCATCTTTATATAATTGACACATCAAAATGGGGAGAAATATATTCACTGCATAGGCTTATCGTGAAGATTAAATGAGGTGGTTCATTTATAGAGTTTAGAATGCTGCCTGAATACTCTGTGCTCCATCAGCACATGTGCTATTTTTATTATAATTTTAGTAGTACTTCTAGTAATAATTTATTCAAAATCTCTTCCAGTAACAAGAAATATTAAATATATATTAATTATATGGAATACCATAAATGCATTTTTTTCTTTAGATCTGCTCCTACATTCTGAGTATTATCAAGATTTTTACTAGTGAATTGCTGTCAAGAATGCTTCAACTTTTTACCTCAGTAGAAACTTAGTTGTGTATTCTTACTTCTTTTCTTTCTTCACTTCTATTAAAATTATTCAACTTTTTAAATCCATACCTTTCAGCACTTTCATGCCTATTCTGTTATTATTCTAGAGTTCAACCCACACAGATTTAAATACCAAGCCCAGTTTACTAGAGATAAATGAATTAAGTAGGAAATTATACTTCTTCAGAAGAGATAGTGGAGACTTACATGATCATCATGGCCATTTCCATATACATTACAGACCCAACAGTTAACCATTTTTTTTCAAATTTTCAAGTGAAGCCTAAATTTCGTATCAGGACATTTCTCTCTGGAATACATTGTGAACTTAAATAAATCTGTGGGATAATCTTCGACCAACATAGCTAAGATTTAATTGGTTAGATTCTCTCTCTCTGTTTTATTTCTGGTATGTTCTATCTCTTTACTTTCTCCTTTTCACAAGAATTTTAAAATATTCAGTGTTCTCTAATTTAAAACAAAACGCCTTCCTTTCACTCATTTTATCTACTGCCTCATCTGTTTCCTCTATTTCACCATCTTCTTGCAAGTGCACCAATTCGTCAAACTGCTACCATTTGTGTCTATCTCCAACAAAAATTATCTTGCTAAATTCTCTTATCCAAATGCTTTTTTAAAGACCAGCTCTTAAGCTTTACTTCACTCAAAATCTTAGCAACACTTCCTATTTTCTTAGAGCATTCTACTCTTTATTTTTAGAAAAAGGAACTCCACTGAGTTTTTTCTCTATCTTCAGGACAGACTTTTTTTAATATTCTAAGCAAAAATTCCTTCATTTTTTAATGTTTTGGATGTTAGTTTCTCCCAAGGAATTGTCTTTTATCACTCTGCTTGCTCTACACAACCCAACTCATAAAATGTTCCAGTTAAGAGGGCCCTAATTCTACAAATACAATCCAGTTTTTTCTTACACATCAGATTTGGGTAAACTGTTCAATAATTTTCACTCTGAATACCTTAGACTCACACTTCCACACTATGTTTGAATCTGGAAGTGGAAAATGAATGTCTTTGACAACAGAGGTGTTGGACCTGCTGCAGCTGGTAGGATGGATGTGTGAGAATAATCTTCAGAGTAGGTGATCCAGCTAGCTGATCATGCTAGGACTTGGAGAGTAGTGTGACAATACTTTCCACTAAACCAATAGCAACCACTAACTGATTTGACCACTAAAATCACTAAAGGTCAATGGAGTTCACTGGTGTGAGTCAATCTGAAGAACTGCTTAAATCACGCTATGGGAACCACAGTGAGGGTAGTAAGCACTGATACACACTTATCTGCTTCTTGAAGTCTTGAAAATTCTCTTCTCCACAAGAAGCCTGTGTATGTTGTATAAAATTAAATCTGATCATATCACTTTGGGCTAAAATTGTTCAATATTTCTCTATTACTTTCAGTCCCGAAGTCTGTATATCTCAAAATAGCCTGCAGACTCCAGTATGCTCAGTCTTCTGTTTGCTTGACTAGTCTCTTCACAAGCTACCCCCAAACATGAATTACATGGTGAACCAACTAAATTGAACTCCCTTAAGTTCTCTGAAAGCACTATGCTCTTTCTTGCTTCTGGACCTTTGTGAGAATTCTTTGCTCCTCTGGTACAATCTTCCTTTTTGTTACCCCCTTTAGAATAGTTAACTGCTTCTCAATCCTCAGGTCAGAATTTAAAATATGACTTCCTTTAGAAAAACTTTTCTGATGGAATTGCGCTATCATAGCACTTCAACTGTATTTTAATGGTTTATTTCCTTGCCAGTATCTCACTAGATATCCTAAATTCCTTAAGAACAAATATTATGTCTCTGTTTGTCTCAGTGTTCACTGAGTTTTTGCTGTTGTAGGAGTTCAATGCATGTTGTAAAATCAATAAACATTTGTGGAATAAATTCATGACAGTAATCTAATTGCAGGATCCAAATAAAATGTAAACTGTTTTGAATCCTTGAAAATGCACATTGGTACTATTAAGAGAACTTGAAAGACAATCCCAGTGCTCATTATACAGGTATTGCAGGTATTATAAAGATATTAAAAGCATTATTAAACTAATTGAGGAGGACTTTTCTGCTAATTTCTTCTCTGATATCCTATGAGTTTTATGTTCTATTTTATCTTCTGTTTTCCTTTTATTTGTCTGGGGAAAAATAGACCTAGTTTTCTGCTAGGAGCTGATTTAGGCCTCACTGGCTTTGTTAGGATGTATGCAAATAGGCAAAGAACAACACTGATCACTCTTTTTAGAGGCAGATGTATAGACAAGGATTGGTTTTACCTTTGCCCAGGTGCCCTCTTGTGCATTCTTTCATTGCTTTCTTTATCAAAATATTATCACATGAAGTTGTAATATCACTTTATTTGAGGGCTACTCATGCTAGTTAGGAACTATTTGAAGGCAGACTGGTATACTATCCCAGTGAAATAGATATCTCACACAGGACTTACTACACAGTAGGAATTTAATGAATACCTAGTGTGAAGTATGTAATAAAACTCTTCTGCTTCTAGAAGTAGCAAACTATACTTACTATAAATAGGACAACTATTTTTCATAATTTTAAGAAGAAATGTGTCTTTTTAATATGTATTGTATACATATATTAGATATGGATTTTATTAAATGTCCTCTCAATATTTCTCTAAGTATCATTTCTTCTAACTTGATTTTCTATATCACTTTGTAACATGACAAATAAGAATATATTTATGGGAAGCAGATAGGATAACATAGGAAGAGTAAAGAAAAATCAGTAAATAAAGGTAGAAAATTAAGACCCAAAGCAAGTCTTCTTATTGTAGGTACAACTATTTACTCTGAAGTTTTTCTAAAAATGAACATAAGCAAACATTGGACTAGTATATTCTAACCTGAAGTCAAAAAACCTCCTACTCAAAGTTCTCCTTTGATTTCTACTTCTTCAATTTTGTACTATATCATAAATAATTCAGAAACATTTCAAATTTTCAAATTCAAATATGAACTACTTACTCAAGAATTATGCTGTGATCATTAAATGGCACTATCAAATAGAATTGTTGGGCTGTGAATATGAAAAAACTACACTCAAATACAGTTGTTCAAAGTTTTATGCATTTAATACTGAATTAAGAGTTATCAGTCATTCTTAAAAGTGCATTTTATTTGAAATACTGAAAGATATTCCATAAGTGACAGCAATTTGCACTTACTCAATGCTCCAATATATAGAAGTAATAATGCTTATGCAGTGGAGATAAACTGCTCTTTTAAATTTACCAAGAATTTCTCCTTATTGTTAAATGTGGAATCTGGATTGTAAAATTATTGAAGCTGACAAAATGACAAATAATGAGTTTATTAACAGATCCTGAATTCTAGGTTGGTTACTGGAACATGCTTGAGAATTACACTTCCTTATTCTGGTTAGGTCAAATTGAAAAGAAACATAGATTTAGGAAGATCTAATGTAATCTGATCCAGTGATGAATTCTAAATGAAGATAATCCTATGGCATTGTTATAATGTCATAAAGGCTCAGTTCAAACTGATAGAGATTATTATAATGTTTATCATCCTCTCCCTATCCACCTCCTCTTCACCTCCAAAGAGAGACAATGAGAATTAGATCAAAATGAACAGAATAGAAACTGACCGCAGCCTAAGTGCTCCAAGGAAACAGGTAGTCTTAGAAGTGAAAGACTGCTGAGTCTGAGAATATATGGTACCCATTATTTTAAGATGCCCTTCCATAATAGTTAGTTCTTCATGGTATAATCAAATATAAGCAAATTAGTGTTATATCCTGCAAACTGGTATTAGCTGTCTATACAGAAATACTATTAAAAAGCTCCCTTGTCTGGGAAATGACAATATTTTTAGAAGCAAATGTGAAGCAAGATGTAACAAAGAAGCGTCTAGAATAATGGCACTGCACGAAATCATGACAGAAGACACAGGGTCAACTGGTTGTGCTAGACAAGCATTCCTCAGGAATCCGCAGAAGTCATAAGGAAAGTGAATCCTCAAAAGGAATATTTTCTGTAATCAACTAGGATTGGGAGTTCAGGCATGTTGTTTTTTTAGACAAAGAAAAATTGCTTCAATAGGTTTTTGGAAGTGGAAGCACTAGACTTATGTTCATAGCATAGACAATTTTCATAATTAAACATCCATGTACTCTTAAATAGATTATACTCCAAAATTCTACCTTAGAAATGTAATATTAGGATGTTTGCTTTGTATTTTTTCAAAAACGAAGTGTTTCTGTGATGATGTTACATGGTAGCTAGTGTTGCAAAGACCTCTTTACTTTACTATTTTCTCTAATTTTCAGTGTTTGGGTACCATATGACCACTTTGTGCACATCCAGTGTCTCCTGCAGCCACACAAAGCTAATTGGCACAACTTAGATCAGAACAGTCTTAAAATAAACTGTTGTTTCAAAGCTTTTTGAACATGAAGAAGTTCATTGTCAAAATGACTTTCATCATCCATCAGGTATAGATCTCCCCTGACTCCTTGTTTTCAAATGTTTCAACTTAACTTCGCAGGAAAATATAAACCTATGGTATTACTGGAACTTTGATATTGAGGGCTTGTCATTTAGAGTTGTATCTGCAGCAGATCCTGGTTTTTCTTGAGAATTCAAGAGAGGAGGATGGTTGGGATGTTGAAGTGGGGCTGACTTATCAAGTCAGTAGCCCTAGTGATGAAAAGAGGTTAGACTAACATGAGAACTCTCCCTGGGTTATGATGAGAAGTAGACATGGGGTAGGTACAGGGGCAATGTTAGACTGCAGCCATTAGGAGGGAATGAATGGGAAGACATTATAGAAAGCAAATTCGAAGCATTTCTTTGATTTCAGAAAATTTTAAGAAACTAATAATGGGGGCATGTCTTGATGTAGTTGCCACTGATACAACAGGCTTAGATTTCCTTCTTCAGCAAGAAATATTTATTAGAACACTGCTCTTAATGCTTGTTTTACACATACTGAGGTGAAAAACCTTTCCTCAACAATTATAATTGATTAATCACACTTCTGGTTAAGTGCAATTTCCACTTTTTTAATAGAAGATTTATTTTGGTATACCAACCAAAAATATAGTCACTAACTTCAGTTTGTGCAATTTATTTACTTTGGAAATATATGCTACATCGTCTCTCTGTGATATTGAATATTTATTTTTTCATTGCAGTGAAGTTTTCTGGATGACACATATTTTTTAAAAATATGATAACTTTTATGTATAAATACATATTAAATACTAAAAATATATCTGTAATTACTGATCACCTTGTGACTTTGAATCTCCAAAAGCAAATCAAAAATAAAAGGAGGTAATCAGGTCAAGATTAGTTTATTTAAAATAAAATATTCAATATCAATGTTTTTAGAGTACAACTTCTACTTAATCATATTAGTTCTATAAGCATCTGAAAATAATTTCATTTTGTAGTAGTTAGCTTAGAATTCATACTATATTCATTCAATTAAAATTAAAAAATGTACTCTGCATAAATAGAACATGCTATGACATTATTTTTGATTATAAAAATTCAATAAGACAAATATTTTAATTCTGCTTTTCCTTTTGTTTTAAATTATTCTATTTCTATCCATAAAATGTTGCCAAAAATTTTTGGTAATTATACATATTTTTAAATCTAGAGAAACCTTTCTCTTTTTTGCTTTATATGCATCATTAGCTTCATAGTTGCCGTATGTTCAAATTTCTAAAGACTGCCTTTTTACCTCTCAACAAATTTAACTCTTATTGTCATAAGTTCAAACAAGCTAAGTATCTTCTTGATATTTCTGAATAAAAAAAGAACTTCTCTCTATTTTTTTTATAGAAGTTGTTCTCATAATATTTTTGTTAGATTGACTGCACATATGATATCTTTTATTACTGAAGCTGAACTAGGTCAATAAATTCTGAACTCTTTGCTGCACAGTGGAATGAAGCCATGATTCTAGAATATATTAATTAAATTAAATCACAGTACTTATAAAGCATGGCTCAATATGAAGTCTTTCTTTGGTTTTAGGATATATGTCAAATGTATGATATAAGTAGTAGGCTTTCATATGCAAATTTTGTAATATTTGGCCTTGTACCACATTCAATCAAAAAGAATTTATTTTTTTCTGTTTTTAAAAATGATTTAAGAAAAGATTAAATTTATTCAATCACTGTGTTTTTAAAACATTATTCTCATATAGTCCTATAGACTTCTATACAAAGTTACTTCCCAATTTTTTTTCTTATTGTTATAGCCTTCAGCAGGATTAGATATGTTAACAGTTTCTAGCCAGTGGCACAGAAAGAAGTCTTCTGGGAAACTTCTAGAACAGCTTTTTGGTTTTTCTTTAACAGTAATAAAAGTCTTTATTATAGAAGTAGTTTTATTATGATGAGGAAAAGGCCAAGAGAATCAATGAGATATACTAACCAGATCCCTGAGCATATTGAGTTTATGTACAAATCCAGTAATCAGCAACCTTGGGATCTCCTACTAAGTGAACAATCAGTATCTAGGGTTTAAGTCCCTGTCACATAAGTCTTCCATTAATTGTGAAAAGCAAATTTAACAAAGAGTTTCATAGATGCAGCATTATTAATTCTACAAATTGATGTGACTTCAAACTCTGAGAGTTTATACAGTTTAAAAACAAATGGGCAAAAATGAAGGGGTAGAATAAAATAATGATTTACAAACCAAAGAGGGAGCTTATGAAAAATGAACATGCCATATGAAAACATGAATACCGGGTAGCATTATCATTACATCTGACTTTCCTACTGTGATAATCCTAACCCAGGGCAATTTTACTTGCTGTCAAGTAAGAGGTGGGAAACCAGTATGATCTTGCTAGAAGATGGAATGAAGTCAAGGAAACAGAAATGCAGCATTGGTTCAAATCTGATTTTACAGAAGTAAGCAACATTAAAAGCAGATAATGATTAACTTATATTAGCAAAGATAATTGATACATTCTGGAAGTGCATCAAAAGAACATTATATTCAAATTAACAATTCTTTCTTAGATGAATTATAGATATCAAATCTCTACATATTCAGGATCAGTACTGTGTAAGCTACTTTTTGCATTAAATTGGGACCTATATTAAATTTTAAGTCCTTAAGCTTAGTGAGAAAGACCAGAAGGAGAAAGACACCTTATGATTTTGCTAATATGTGACATTGAAGGAAGTACTATCTCCAGGCAGAAGTTCTCTCATGATCAGATAACAAAGGATTGCCTCTGCTAGATATCCTGAGGCAGAAGGCATAGTAGCTAATGTTTATGTCTTTCCTTGTCTCATATAATTGTATTATCTCATTATAACCCAGCCCTATAAAATAAATCAAAGAACCTAGGTCAAGATCACTGGCCTTCAACCAGAGAGCAGTGTCCCACCTGGCCCCCAATTTTCTAGATGTATGTTTGTCTGTCTGTTTTTCTTTAAGCTCCTGTAACCCCCTCTCAGGTACCATTTCAAACAGTTGGACAAGTCACGGCATGACATTTGAAAAACCAAACAAATTAAATCAAACAAAAATAGACTCAGTCTATAAAATCAAATAATTAGTTGTAATGAGGGGAGAAGGATGTGGACAAACTGAGTGGAAGAGGTCAGTTATATGTTATATCAGATGGTGATTTACAATGATGTATACCTTAAATCTATATAATGTTATGATACAATGCTCCTTCATTAGAATAAATTAAAATCTAAACAAATTTAAGTCATTGGAGTGTGATAGATTAAAAAGTTGAACAGAAATGAATATAATTAATTATTAAATTGCAGTTGATTTTATTATGCCAGAATTCTTATAAAAACAATAATAACAAACAGCAAAGATCAAGAAAGTCCTTTGCCCTTCTTGAAACTGCCAAATGCAACCCTATGAGCAAAGGGGTTATACTAGACCATGAAGAAATTGTATCTGCTTCTCTTAACCTGTGATGCTTATAAAATCTTTTAAAAACAATTTTTATCTTTTAAAAACAATAATTTTGTCTTTTTGTCCTCTGTGCCACATATAGAACTTGGTTATAATAGCTGCCTAATAAATCTTTGCTGATAAAACATCAGATTTCTAACTTCATTAGAAATAAAAATGCAAATGAAATAAATGTGCTATATTTTAATCAATTAAATTAATATTTTTAAGGAAACTGCACAGTAGTGTGGAGAACATGAAAAAACAGTATTTTTATCTATCACCAGAAAGAGAATAAATTGGCACAAGCATATATTAATTATGAATTTTTCTTCATCTGTAAAATAAGAAAAAGCAACTTAAATCACAGGAATTAAATGAAAAAATGTTTAAAAGTATCCAGCACAATAGTTGATACATAGTGACATTTAAATCCTGTAAATTAAAACAAAAGACAACAAAGAAATAATTGAACACTTTTATATTTCTTTTAAATTTTGTGTGTCCCTTGTGATCATGTATTCCAGTAAGTCTGGGTACCTTTTTCTTGATTACATTTATATTCTGATACATTACACAGTTCTCTGATATTGCTGTTTGGTATTTGTTAAATTCATAAAGTATATTTATCTTCCCTATTTACTACAATGAAACTTCATATGCAAAAATCTACTGGATATCATTTGGAAAATAAATTTTACTTCCCATGAATAAGTATATTAGAGGTGGTGTGACATACCACAAAGCACAGCTTCTGAATTAAGGAGAAATGCATTCAAATTCTAACTTGTACACCATTTTCAACTTATTCAACCTTTATGAAACTTTATTTATATTAATGTGTCTCTAGAGTAAGGATGATCAGTCTCTTGGTGTTTCTGTTAACATCAAATGAGGAAACAGTCATTTTAAAACGATGTGAATTTAGCTAACCTTGATATTGCTACCTTGACATCCATTTTAATTTTGACTTTAATCTGACACCAGCATCCTCCTGTGAGTAAATTCCTAGACAACGGTTTTCAGAGTCACAAGCAAATATTAGTTCCTGATAGGATTTATCCAACTTCAATGGCTCTCAACTTCCTGTCTGTCCTACTGTGCTTTCCCAGGGCTTTCCCTCTTAGGACCAAGAAACTTACATATGGCTCTCTTTAGTTTGAATTGACTTATCTAGTCTTCGCCGGAAAACCCAAATCCTCCACCTAGGAACCTGAATTAAGGCATGTACTCCAGGTATTCCTGTCTGCCCTTTGCTTTGACTTCCCTGTGTGACCCCTGAGGTGTGCTTCCTCCAGAACCTGTGAGTAATAGGATTCTCTATTTCAGTTTCTGCGTGTTCTGTTGTTAAAGCATTACTTACCATTTACCTGTGCTTTACTTAACGAATATTAATTTTGCAAAGTCATAACAAAAGGTGCTGTACACTGGACAATATCAGTGACACACAGTTGGCTAGGATTCAACACTGTAATATTTTTCCTAAACACACATTTTCAAACTGGGAAGAGACTTTACTGAACCTTTTTAAACATTCTCCACAAAGTCCTTATCAAGCTCAAAATCAGTAAGATAATGATATTCACTCTTACGTAGTTTGTGTTCTTTTCTCTCTACTACTCTCTGTTTCTTTCCTTCTATCATTACAATGCCTAAACATTTCATTAGCTGTTCTCCATAGAAACTCTAGAGTCTATGTCAGGGAATGCATAGGAAGAAGAGAATAACACAGAGTTAAGGAAAGACGAGTATGTCTGAGTATTTGCTTAGCGCTGGGTGGGTTGGGGAACCCCCTGTTCTTAATATGGCAAGCAGACAAAGATAACTACATTTACTTTTTCTTTAATCTGTCAGACAAAAAAATATTTCTGATTAGGAAAGCTTTTGTATAGTTAGTAGTGTTTGTGGTTTTAAGTAAAGTTCAAAAGAAAAAGAAAGGGAACAAATATAAGGGAAAAAATTTTGTTTATATATTTGTCCCCAATCGTCCCATATATCAAAACATACATGAATGATTATAGTATTTACATGATACTTTTTACCTAATGAGACAGTACTCGAATCATTAACCCTCACAATTACACTGATGAGTCAAGATGGGAAGATAGAACTTTTAAAATGATAATGCTAATATCATTCTTGAGCATGTCTTATGTACATCCAGTATATTAAATGATCTACTAAATGATTGAATTCACACAGTAACCATGAGAAGCAGGGCGATTATAGCAGTTTGCAGATGAGAAAGATGAAGTTGATGGCATTTAAGTTGATTGTCCAAAATCACACTGCCATCAGTTTGTGAGCTCAACTAAGCCATCTATTTGACTCAACTTTTTGTGTTTCACTAAAATAAAATAATTTATTAAATGTCAGCTAATGATAGTATTTAACCTAGAAACTTAAACATACTTGTCTTTCATTATGTCCCATTAACCAGATAGGTACTGGTTAATGCAAATAGATACTGTACAAATTTTTAAAATTATATTTACTAAGCTAGAGACTAAAAGTCAAGAGTCCAATATGAGCAGAGACACACTTCTTTCATGAGAGAGAAGCCAGAATTTTCCAATCTTTCCTGTTATCCACCCGTCTTTGGGTTTAATCCAATGGTCCTCTGAACAGCATTGTTAGCTATGAGTTCTGTTTTCTGACTCTGTCTCTTTAGAATTTTTAAATTCCTTACTTCCTGACATTTTTTATAAGTAGGACAATTTGAATTCAGTTTGTGGTGATTGTTTATAGTTTAGTTTAGCTGTAGATAATGGAAATGTCTTTCGGAAATGTATCATTTTATTAAGCTGAAGGTGAGCTTTGTTTCTCTGATAACTTTTTGACATTGAGACTGCCAAAAGAAGATGGGTTTGTATTTTAAATGCTTTGAAGTTAGGACAATTTAAATAAGGAAAATTTCAAATGTCGCATTGAGACAGCAAATTCCTCATTGCCTGAAGCAGATAAAGAAAATAAAAAAGTCTGACTCATTTGAGTTCTTCTTTTAAAGCTGTTTTAAAATTGTAATGATGGAGTGTTTATGTGTGTCAGGAATATAAAGACTTAGTGACATGATTACCTTAAAAATAATCATATTCATGCTGGTTGATAATATCAACATTTTTATTTGGTTTTAATTTTTTTGAACTATGTCTATGTTAGAGTTTTGTAATGTAAGTCTTTGAAGTATATTTTATTTGGCAGAATCATACCTACAGAAATGAACATTTAAAATGTAATTCCCCTTACTTTTTTCCAATGTTTTTTGCAGGTGAAATAAGATAGCAACATTTTTAGGACACAAGAATAACAAAAGAATATCACAAGATATAGCCTGAAGGAGAACTTATAGTAATGTATTAGGTCCTTTCTGCCTCACTTTCATTTTAGATCAATTAATAGCCAACCTTTCTGACTTCAACCCACAATAAGAAAAAAACAAAACAAAGCAACAACAACAACAAAACACCTTATATTGTGGCTCAACACACACATCCAACTAAAATAAAAGCTTCATGATATACTACATGGGATGTACTTTATTTGCTACTCTTTTATTGTTATATTTACCACATCTCATTTTATTTCAAACAAAATTCTGGCCATTATCACTAAGTGAAATTCATGATCCACTGCTTAGGTTTTTGAAGGTTTCAACTGATTTTCCTATTATCCTTTGGATCAGCTTATGTCCTTGGTAACTATTTGGGGCTATGAGAAAGTTCTAACTACAGTGTTGGATTATTCATTAGGTTCAGATGATCCATTTTATAAAACTCTTAAAGTTTCCATAAACTTAAATACAAATGTTGTCATGGCCTGATTTTAATGGATATGGGTTTACTGTACTCTTCCCCCACACACAATTTTAATATGCCTTTAAATGGAATACATTTTGAACACTTAAAAACAATTCATTGACTCAGGAATTCCTTTTGTTATAAGGTATATCAAGCTGTTTTTTGAAGGCAAAAATTATTTTTTACAAAGGCAGAAAAAGTTATTTTTTTCTGGAAATAAGTGTAAAATATTGCCTAAAAATGCACCACTTGTTATACATGTTAAGGGATGAGGTTAAATTATTTTCTTTCTGTCTTTCTCACTCTCTCTCTGCTTTCTCCTTATCTTCTAGGAAGTCACTTCCTCTCTGGAGATGAATTCTAATCTTAAATTAACTGAATTCAACTGAAGTCTAGATGATGCAGAAGTGTGTAGAACAGCTGCAGATGTCATATTTGTCACCTGCAACCAAATGTAGGCTAAAGCTGATCTATTGTTGTATGAATTCTCTTGTACCTTCCTTCACCTTTACTTACTGCCCATTCCTACAGTGCACATTCTCTCTCTCTCCTCTCTTCTCTTCTCCTATACTATTTTTACTTGTAGTTCCTGTTTAGTTTATTTATGCTTGATATAGCCATGCATACATCTATCCATCTAGCTATCTATCTAGCTATCTCATCTAATATCTATGTATGTATCTATCATATTTATGCATGCATGTTTATATGCATCTGCCACTTCCTTATCTTTCTTCTATCTAATCTCTATATCTTTTCTATCATCTATCTTTTATCTATTTATCATCTATCTAGCTATCTTCTAGCTATCTATCATATCTATCTTTATCTTCTAGCTATTTATCTAATATCCAATCTAGCTATCTGCCATCTACCAGTGGATCACCAGGCTCCACATATTTTACCATAGGTTAAAGTATTTGCATCTGACCTTATTTCCCCATAGTGATTAGTTTTGATGAATGGCTCTCTGAATTGGATTGTCCCTTTTCCACCACTGGACAGTGTGCAGTTGAAGTATTATGTTTGCAGTTTGCGCTAGTCATTTCTTCTTGCATGTTTTTACCTTTTCCTCAATTAAAAATTGTACAATATTAATCTGCTTTATACTCTATCACACCTTCTCCCTTTTCTCTCTTTAGCTGTCATCCATAAGGTAAACTGGTGGAAAATGAATCACAATATTCTTTAG
This sequence comes from Solenodon paradoxus, assembly GCA_004363575.1. Lineage (NCBI taxonomy): Eukaryota > Metazoa > Chordata > Mammalia > Eulipotyphla > Solenodontidae > Solenodon > Solenodon paradoxus. Next base: position 811,873 of record RJWH01000178.1, on the reverse strand, counting down.
AGTGACATTTAAAATGAATAGATAATGTTCATTAGGAGAAAAGTCTAAGCTGAATGAGTTAGCTCATCATCATTATCTTCATTATCTTCATTACTTCATTATGGAAAAAATATTGGTAACAATTATGTCTTTCCAAGTAGTTTTTTTTTTTGTTTGTTTGTTTGTTTTTGCCTAAATATGTACTCTAATCTCTCAAACACTTTTAACTGTCTTCTTGAGTGACATTTTCAGTGTTTTAGGTGATAATATCAAATAATACCTTGAGGTGATATATTCCAAGACAAATTGTTATTAACACTTGAACGAACCTCAATATTCAGCAATATAAAAATAAACCAGTGATCAATCAGCAGTTCTAGCAATATAGAGCTTATTTTAAATAAGTAGAATGCAAGCTGGAGAATTTCTAGTATAAAATCTGTGCACTACTAGTTTTTAGCACCCAGAAATAAGATCTGCATGTAAAAGTTTCTTAATAATATTTGTATAATAAATTAGTGTTCATATCCCCGATTCAAATACCAAAAGTAAAATATATTTTAGAAGAATTCATTTGTCAGCATAAATAGAGGAATTAATAATATGTGTGCATAATAAACTGCTATCATGCTCTTAAGAAAAGAAAAAAGGAAAACAGTATTCAGTAGAATAATGTAATATGTGTTAAGTGATGCTAAGACTTCCCTGGATTCTGTTTATATTTTCCACTGGAATTTTTAAGTGTTATAAAATGATGCTGATATTAATTGTTCTAAGGCAAAGCTTCATTTTTATTCCAGATATGCAGGTTGCTTCCATGAACACAAATCGGAACACTTCAAAAACATTTATGTTAATCAGTAGCTACTTCAGCATACATTCATCCCTATTAACCCCTTTGATTTAGGAGTGGGTAGACAAGGAATGAGCATGCCTGCTCTCCCTCCAACTTCCCTCTCTATACAACTTTGAAACCGTGTCTTTGAAGTACTATCGGTGATGCTACATTGCAGCTATATTCTTGGGACTTGGTATGTGTTACAGAGTTTCTCTTCTCCACCTTTGAGGAAAGCAGGGGGCCAGCCATTACTGTCTGCTGGCCTTCTTCCATGGGGTCACTATGTGCAATACTCATCACAGTGTGAGAGTTAACTCAGAAAAACAGTTGTAAGAGTCTGAAGCAACAAGCTAGTGGTTTTAAAGACAGGCCAGATCTCTCCATGTAAGTAATCTCCAGCTCCCCTGAGACTCTTTGAATAGCTTATCCCTCAAACTCTGCGCCACACAGTCAGATATTGGGTCAGGTAGCATCTCTGCAGGTTAAAGAAAACAAGTTCTTTAGAAATAACACGGGGGTACAATGTGTTTTCAGTGTCAGCCTGCAGTGACCTGAGCATGCCTGAATGACTGTCTCATGGTACTGCTTGTGAGGAAAGGCAATTGTGAGGCTGCTTCTGCTGAGAGACTCTGTAGGCAAACTTCTGGACTAACTCCAGTCATTACAAATTTGGAAAGGATTTCACGCAAAGATATTTTGTGCATGAATGGTCTAGAGGAATAGGTTTCTGGACCAACTGGTGTGTAGCTAATTTTAAAAAGTCAGTTTACCATAACAATTATTTTATGGGCTGCAGAGCTGATCTCATTAGAAAAGGAAGGGAATCATAAATTAGAAGAGAAGCAAACACATTAATATGCCTAATGCTGCCTTAACATGAACATTATAAATAGGATTAAGAATACAACATCATTTTATCTTTGTTTTCTCTTTATTTAAAAAAAATAAAAAGGAATGTCTGGTGGAGATTTTCAAAGAGGCCGTCTCATTTTATTTTTTATATTCTCTCACAAATTTTTGTAGAATAACTTGTAGTTTTGTCCAAAAGCTTCTCCAAAAGGCCCTGCTAGTTTTGTTAGCTTACTCAATTATCATAGCCTTCTGTTTTATAGAAATATTTTTATATTCTTTGTATTTGCATATGTTTCTCTAGTGGTCACCCACTTCCTACTAAAAAGCTGCTTTGGAATTAGAATGAGTTGCTTAAGGCTGTTCTTGATAACTATTAGAGAAAATAATATATGTGTGCCTCATCACATTGTTTTTTCCTGGAAAAAAAGCCCACTATTGTTAGTCTCATTTATTTTATTAATTTAACATATAGGGATATGTGTGTATGTGTGTGTGTTTTTTGAAGTGAAGAGGTTAAAACATTCAGTTCTCTCTGTAGTTTGTTCCTTTTGTCTCTTACAAACTTCCCTCAAACATTAATAAATATTTCATCTGTGTTTTTGTGTTTTCTTTAGAAAAAGATTATGCAAAGAGATAAACACTTAAAGATACTCTCCCTAAGTTTTAGCATAGTTCTTAGGGTTATTTTTAGAGATCTTACCATTGGATCCCTTCTTATGAGTTCATTAATCCCATATATAATAATTGAATATTTATCTTATACAGTGATGAATTCAATTTGCAGTAATCTGAGCCTATATAACTTCCGAGGTTGTTTTTAATAAAAGAGCTATATAATGAGGTAATTTGTAAAATGATAGACATTTAAGGAAAACGTATGAACTTCAGAACACATTGCTTGGAAGACTTCCCAGGGTCTTGGAGAGAACCTGTGTAAGAACAGGCCCTGAAGGATTTCATTATCTCCATGGTTGTCTCTTGTGTCAAACACCATGACTGATGCTGGGAATGAGATGTAAAGAAGATCTCTGGGGCTCACATCATGAAGTTCAGGGTCTACGAAATAGTCACTGTAAACAAACCTGTGCCTCAATGAACACATCTGTCATTCTTCTTGGGGTGTTCTAAGTACTTATTTAGACATCCTCATCTGATAACAGTGCTAGTTCTATGTGCCATGGTTTCTGATACTGAGATTATTGTTGTGCATGTCCTTCCCATTTCTATCCCACCCATATTATTCATTCCAATTATAGGTTTTATTAGAACCTTGACAAATCCAGTGTCATCTCTGCTTATAGGTATCTCATGATTCCACTGCCAATTATAAACTCTTAAGAAACAAAATAGGGAGCATTCTTACAACTTCATAACTATTTAAAAAAACATTTCCAGGTGAGGAGACATGTTTTTATTATCATAAATATGTATCTTTGTGACTCCTCCCTCTACTCTTCTGAAATTCTGTATACTGCCAGATTCCACCAATGAAATATCATTGTTCTCAAGGACATGTGATAAAAGTTCTGTTCAGACTAACCTCTTGGCTCCTGGGATACTGTCTCTCAGACTCTGATATACTGTTCTTTTATCTACAGTCATTGTCATTGTGAAAGGCCAAAGCTACTCTCCATGGTGCCAACATAACGGTGATGCTTGATGAAACCTGCAATGAAGCTATAATACTCAAGGACAAATAAGTTAAGAGCTGAAACAAAGAAAATGTTCAGAGTTTGACAAAAGAAAACAGACTGGGAAATTCTTCTAATACTTTAGAGGTTTGAGAACTCTAATGTACTAATATCTAATGCAGAAAGCATCCCAAGACTGCAGTGAAACAAACAAGGAAACAAATGTCCCCACTACAGATCTTCTTTTATTTTTCCCTATTATTTTTTATTTTTTTAAGTTTATTTTTAATGTAGTAATTATGCTACACATTAAAATATTTTCCTATGTACAGTTTCCCCATTTCTTAGATATATTTCAACAAATCATGCCCTCCCCGAGATCACCAAGTGTCTTCCCCATTGTCCAGTGGACTCCACCATCATTTGTCCCCACCCATCCCAATCCCTTTTGGTAACCTCAGTTCTGTTGCAAATGTTTCATGGTTGTTTATGTTTCATGTGTTCCTTTGTTTTGTCTATTCACAGTCCATCTGAGTGAGGTCATCTGGTATCTATCTTTCTTTTGACGTGTTTCGCTTAGCATAATCCCCTGTAGTTCCATCCATGTTGATTGGAATGACAGGGTTTCGTCTCTTCTAGGGGCTGTGTAGTATTCCATTTTTATATGTACCACATCTTTATCCATTCATTTGATGTTGGATACAGGTAATCTCCAGTTCTTAATTATTGTGAATAAGGACACAATAAACTTAGAGATACATACATCTCTGTGTATGGTGCTTTTGTATCTTTGGGTAGATGCCCAGAAGTGGAATGACAGAATCATATAGGATTTCCATCTTCCATCAGTTTTTTGAGGAATCTCCAAAGTGTTCTCCATAGGGGTTGTACCAATTTGCACTCCCACCAACAGTGCAAAAGTGTTCCATTTTCTCCGCATAATCACCAATATTTGTAGTTTACAGACTTTTGACTAATAGCCAGTCTTTCAGGTGTGAGGTGGTATCTCATTGTTGTTTTGATTTGCATTTCCCTGATAACCAGTGAACAGGGACATAATCTCATGTGCCTGTTGGACATCTGCATATCCTCTTCACAAAAGTGTCTCTCCAATTCTTCCTCCCATTTTTTGGTTGGATTGCCTGTTCTTCCCTTGTTGAATTTTAAGTGTTCTTTGTATATTTTAGATATTAAGCCTTTGTCCGAAATATCAAATGCAAATAGCTTCTCCCAGTTAGTAGGTTTCCTGCTGGTTTTGGTGATTTTTGTTGTTGTTGTTGTTGAGAAGAAGCTTCTTAGTTCGATGTAGTCCCAGTAGTTTATTTTTCATTTTGTTTCACTTGTTGGTGGAGTTGAGTCCTCACAGGCTTCTCTATAACTGATGACTTGGAAAGACTTTTCTAAGTTGTCTTCTGAGAGCTTTATGGTTTCGATCTTATGTCTAAGTTTCTCATCCATTTTGAGTTAATTTTTGTGGATGGTGTAAAGAGTGGTCTAGCTTCATTCCTGTGCATGTGATTGCCCAGTTTTTCCAACATCATTTGTTGAAGAGACTTTCATTTTTCCTTTGTATAATTTTGGCTCCTTTGTCGTAGATTAACTGACTGCATGTGAGTGGGTTAGTTTCTGGTGATTCAGTTCTATTCCACTGATCTGTTGCTCTTATTAGTCCAGTACCATGTCGTTTTGATCACTAGTGCTTTATAATATAGTTGAAAGTCTGGAAGTGCTATTCCTCCAGATTCATTCTTTTTTCTAATGATTGTTTTGGCTATTGGGGGTCTTTTCTTGTTCCATACAAATTTTAAGGTTTTTTGTTCTATATCCTGGAAATAAGTCTGTGGGATTTAATGGGGATTACATTAAATCTATATATTGCATTGGGTAAGATGACCATTTTAATGATACTGATTCTTACCAGCCAGGAGCAGGGGATATCTTTCCATTTTTTGTGTCCTCCTATAATTCTTTTAAGAAGGCCTTGCAGTTTTCATTGTATAGGTCTTTTACTCCTTTGTTAGATATATGCCCAGGTATTTCGTCTATTTAACTTCTGTTTTAAATGGTATGATTTTTGTGATTTTGTTTTCTTCTAGCATTTTGTTTGTGTATAAAAATGCAACAAATTTTTGTGTATTGATTTTGTAGCCTGCCATTTTTCTATACTCATTGATGAGTTTAATGTTTTTTTAATATTTTTGGAATTCTCTCTCTATATAATCATGTCATCTACAAATAATGAGTTTTACTTTCTCCTTTCCAATCTGGATTCCTTTTATTTCCTTTTCTTGCCTAATTGCTCTGTCTAAGACCGCCAGTACTATAGTAAATAGCAGCGATGAGAGTGGACAACATTACCTTATTCTTGACCTAAGAGGAAATGCTTTTAACTTTTCACCATTGACTATGATGTTTACTGTGGATTTTTCACATATGGCCTTTATTAGTAACCTTCTATTCCCATGTTATGGAGGATTTTTATCATAAATTGGTGTTGGATCTTGTCAAAAGTTTTCTCTGCATTTGCTGATATGATCATGTGGTTTTTCTCTTTGCTCTTGTTGATATGGTGTATGACATTGATAGATTTATGTATGTTGAACTATACTTGCATCCCTGGGATGAATCCTACTTGATCATGATGGATAATCTTTTTGATGCATTATTGAATTCTCTTTGCTAATATTTTGTTGATGATTTTTGCATCTGTGCTCATTAGAGATATTGGTCTACAATTTTCTTTCTTGGTGACATCTCTGTTGGCTTTTGTTATCAGTGTGTTAGTCTCATAAAATTATTTGGAGAGTTCCCTGCTCTTAGTTATTTTGAAAGAGTTTAAGGAAAATAGGTGTTAATTCTTCTCTGAAGGTTTGGTAGAACTCATTGGAGAAGCCATCTCGTCCTGGGTTGTTATTTTTGGGGAAGCCCTTGATTACTTCTTCAGTTTCTTTGTTTGTGATTGTTCTGTTCAGGTTTTCACAGGCTAAGTCTTGGTAGACATATTTTTCTAGATATCTTTTCATGTCTTCAAGGTTGTCCATTCTGGTAGCGTAGAGCTGTTTATAGTAGTCCCTTATGTTTTGAATTTCTGTGATATCTGTTGAAACTTCTCCCTATTCATTTGTGACTCTAGTCATGAGAGTTTCTCACTTTTTTTCTTTGTGAGTCTAGCTTTGGATTGTCATTTTTGTTTACTTTTTCAAAGAATCAACTTTTGTTTTCATTGATCTTCTGGATTGTCTGTTTTCTATTTCGTTTATTTCTGCTTGAATTTTGATTATTTCCGTTCTTCTGCTGATTTTTGGCTTTAAATATTCTTTCTCTAGTTGTTTTAAATGTAGAGCTAAGTTGTTTATTTGCAATTTTTCTTATTTCTTGAGATAGGCCTGGATTTCCATGAACTTTTTCTTTAGTACTGCTGTTGCTGCATCCCATAGATTCTGGTAGTTTGTGTCCTAATTCTCATTTGTCTCTAAGTATGTTTTGAGTTCCTCTTTGAGTTCCTCTTTTATCCAAGAGTCCTTCCACAGCATATTGTTGAGTTTCCAATTGGTTTGGGGTCATCCACCTTACTTTTTGTGGTTGATTTCCAATTTTAGATCATTATGGTCAGAGAAGACACTTGGTATGACTTTAATCTTTGGAGATTTTTGTGAGATGTTTTGTGTTCCAGCATATGATCTATCCTTGAAAATGTTCTGTGAGCACTTGAGAAGAAAGTGAAATCTATAGTCATTAGATGAAGTGTTAGGAATTATCTATCAGACCTATCTTTTCCAGATGGTCATTTAAAGTGGTGTTTCTTTGTTAATTTTCTGCCTGGGTAAAATGTCCGTTGTTGTAAGTGGAGTGTTGAAATCCCCCATTATCATTGTGTTGCTTTCAATGTCTCTCTTCAAGTGTTATAATACTTGCTTTCTATATTTGGATGCTCCTTCATTTGGTCTATATATGTTAATAAGAATTATATCTTCCTGTTGGATTGATCCTTTAATCATTATATATTGTCCATCTCTGTCTTTTGTTTTGCTTTTTAGATAGAAGTCTGTTTTATTTGATATGAGTGTAACTGTTCTTGCTCTTTTTTTGGTTGCCATTGGACTGTAGAATCTTCCAGGCATTGACTTTGGTCTTTGTTTATCTTTTGGAAGAAGGTGGGTTTCCTGAATGCAGCAGAATGCTAGGTTTTGTTATTTAATCCATTAGGTCACTCTGGGTCATTCGACTGGTGAGGTCAGTGCATTAACGTTAGGGTGGTTATTGATATATAGGTGTTTAGTGTCATTTTATAATTTGTCTCTTGTATGTTGCTCCAAATGATGACTTTGTTCTCTTTCTCTTTTTAAGTAGGATGGGTGCGGTTATGTTTTGATAGATTTCTCCTTTTGTTTTCTTCTTCACTTTCTCCCTGGGGATGAATTTTGAGGTTTCCCTGAAGTTGGCATTCACAGTTCTATGTTTACTACCTAATTATATTTGAAAGCTTAGTAGTCTTCTACTCATTCTATCCACATTTTTTTCTCTTCCTCCCTAATTTTAATATTTGCTGTCATACTGTTTTTCTGTGTGATTTCTTTATGTTTTATAGAGCATCCTTTAATATTTTTTGCAATTTTTTGGGGGGTGATAAACTCCTTTAACTTTTGCTCATCAGAAAAGGTTTTTATCATTCCTTCAGTTCTGAATAATAACCTTGATGGATATAGTATCCTAGGTTGAAAATCTTTTCTTTCAGCACTTTGAATATATTCTGCCATTTCCTTCTGGCCTGTAGAGTTTCATTTGAGAAGTCTGCTGACAGTCTTATTGTGGTTACTCTGAATGTGACACATTTTTTAACTGGCTGCTTTTAATAGTCTTTCTTTATCTTATATTTTTGACATTTTTAGGATGATGTGTCTAGGTGTACTTCTGTTTGGGTTTCTTTATTAGGAACTCTTTGAACTTCCTGGATCTGGAGGCTTGATTCATTCTTCAAATTGGGAAAGTTCTCATCTGTTTTTTCTTCAGATATAGTCTGCCCCCTTACTCTCTCTCTTCCTCTGGGACCCCTATGATGTGAATGTTGTTCCTTTTGATGTTATCCTAGAGGTCTCGAATGCTGTCTTTCATTCTTTGATTTTTTTTAAATCTCTTTACTGGTTTTCTTCATTGAGTTCCTCTGTCCTATCTTCCAGATCACTGATTCTATTGGAAGCTTCATCCATCTATTCTATTTTGAGTCTCTCTATTGAGTTTTTTAATCATGTCTCTTACCTAATTGATGTCTTGTTTTAATTCTTCTCTTTGCTTCCTGACATTCTTGTTTACTGCCTCTACTGGTTTCTGGATTCCCATGCGTATGTTAATCACTGTTACCTTAAATCCTCTTCCAGTAACTTACATATATCTGTTTTATTCAGATTTTCCCCTGGGTTTTTAATTGGATCCATCATTTCACATATGTTTCTCTGTGCCTTTGTTCCATTTGGCATTTTGTTTATATTTCTGAGTGTTCTGTTTCTGTGGCATTGTGTAGATTTGACTTGCCCAGGATTGGCAATCAGGCTGCAGTTTCACCTCTACAACAAGGTGGCGTTAATGGGTATTGCTGAGGTTTGGGATGGCCTTCTCACTCTAATCCAGGGAGTGGACAACCAATGGGTGGAATTTCTGGTGGGTGGATATGCAGTGGGCAGGATTTCTGCTCATTGGATCCCAGGCTCTAGTGTGAGATGGTTGTGGGAGAGGTTTGCTTTGGCTGATTTTTGGTTATGGTTGTGCCCAGCGCAATTTTGCTGCACGAACTCCAGTTCAACTCTGAATGTGCTGACTCTCCTTTACCCTTTCCAAAGTTGGCTCTCCATGGCTCTGTGTCTCAGCCCTACTAGGTCCGCCTCTCACTGCCTCCACAGCTGGTCCTAAAATCCCTAGCCTCCACCCATCGCATGTCTAGAGACTCCAAGCTCCATACCAAATTCAAATCTTTGGCTTAGCTGACAACCCTGCGGGGTATCCTCACCTACCATTAGTCTTTAGCTGCTCTGTCTCCAGCTGAAGTGCCAGTTTTTCTTGGTATTTATCTCAGGAAAGCAGGTGATTTTTTTTGTTCTTTTTTGATGTCTGTGGAGTGTGACCCGAAAGTATGTCCTGTCGAATCACCATCTGGAAGCCACGCTCCGTAATTCTATCTTTATCCCCCCAATATTATATAGGAAATGCAGAAAAGATTAATTAATTTTAATGAACACTTGTATATCCAATAATCGATGCTGCTACTAAAATTTTACTTCATTTGCTTAACCACATCTCTATCTACCTACCCAGCCTTCAGCTTATCTTTTGATACAATTCAAAGTATATGATTACCTAAGTATTTTAACATGCACAGAACTAAAACTAAAGCTATTATGAAGGTTTTGAGAGGTGAAGACAATTAAAATAACATTTGTTTCTCTTATGCAATATATATTTTTTTTAATTTTCTCTTTTATTTCTGAAAAAATACTGCAATACCATTACGCTATAAATTTTTCCCTCAACTTTTATGAAACTCAGATCTCTCCATAAATCATTAAAGGATTTTGCTAGTATTGTTCTATTTGTAGGAACTTTTTTTTCTCAACTTCTGCTAAGATTATGGGTATTTCTAATATCAGTTAACAATCCATTCCCATAAATGAAACCCAAGACTATCATCAGGGAATAATCTCCTCTTAAGATAACCTACAAGGAGGTGATATCCCTGGAAATTTCTAATCATCTTGGTTTATCCTGTCGAAGACTTAAATATAGCAAGAAATCTTGGAAGCTAGATATAGCCTATTCCCTTTTATTTCTTTCTTGACTTAAATAACATATATGAGTATATCTTCTCTCTCCAAAATATTCCATCCTAGTAAAGTTTTACTTCTATAAGATGAAGAATTTAATTTTGGGTAGCAAGGCAATGATTCCCCTAGGACTTAAGTTGAGCACAGATTCTCGAAGACTCCTTTTAGTTTGATGTTTCCTAAGCTTGCTGTTCCTTAGTTATATGCTCAGCATAATCTGTGCCTGTCCAGTTTTGCAGACATCACAATTCCACAAACTGATATCTATATGCTGGCACTAAAATGCTGGAATTCTAATAGTAAAAAAGGAAGACAGTATTGACATCTTTAAATATCTAAAGAATATGATGACTTTAGTTGGGTCACTAATCATACCTGCAATTTTTGTTCTTCTTTAACTTCTTCTTACCTCACACTCTGCATTTAACATATGGAATCCATCAATATATTCCCACGACTTACATGGCAAAATCCAGACTTAATTTGATGGTTATGTTTCTGAATGCTCTGGTTCTGTTATGCAAGACAACATTTTTCCACAACAGCTTGCGGGTCTCCGGTTATTAAATGGGCTTATATTGTGAGCCTTGCAAATGTCGTTCTTTATTTGGATCGCGTTATTCCTCCTTTTCTACCCAATGTGGTTGTACTGATGCTTCCAAACTTGATTCAAATGTCATTATCAGCTTAGCTTTTCTTAATGAAGGAAAATTTTATTAGCTAGGACATGAGTTTGAAATAAACTTACCTAAAAATAATTTTAACTAGTTTAGTAAAGCTACTTACCATCTATAAATTTTGCATTCCTATAAAATGAACATACTCATGCTTTTAAAGCTTTTTGTCTTAATTAAATAAGAGGTAAGTTGTACAAGTAATGATTTTGTCAACCACAATGCCACTACATAGAGTAACTTTAGTTTTGTTTAAAGTCAGATCAGTAGAGGAAGACATAAAGAGGTGGAAAAATAGTCTATGCTCATGGATCTGAAGAAAAAACAGATAAAATTGCCATCTTACCAAAGCAATAGTAAGATTTAATGCTATTCCTATAAAAATTTCAGAAACATTTTTCAAACAAATAAATCAAGCAATACTATTTATCAAACCTAAAAAAGACCTAAAATAGTCAAAGATATGCTCAAAAAGAAAAAGAGAAAAAGTGGAGGCATCTCAGTCCCTGACTTTAAACCATACTATAAGCAGTTGTCATCAAACATTGTGGTATTGCATCAAACACAGACCTTGAATAAAATATGGGCAACTAATTCATGACAAAGGAGACAAAAATAAAGACAGATGACTCACTTGAGTCATATAAAAATTAACTTAAAATGTATCAAAGACTTGGATGTAGGACCTGAAACCATAAATCTTGGAGAGCAAAAAATATATAAAATGGGCCATATTATCAACCTCAGAGATGTCTTTGGGATAGACATATAAGGGAAACAAAAGCATAACTAAACAACTGAGAATACATCAAACTAAAGTGTTTCTGCACAGAAAAAAAAAAAAAAAGCAAAAAACACCTTTAAAACAAAAAAGTCACTCATTGAATGGGAGAAGATATATGTACAATATTGTCAGGCAAGAACTTTATTTCCAAAATACATAAAGAGCTCATCTACTTCAAAAGTAACAATAAGAACAGCCTACTCAAAAAATGGGAAAAATAGCTGAACGGTTACTTTTCTAGAATAGATAAACGGATGTTCTAAAGACACATGCAAAAATGTTCTGCATTACTCAGCATCAGAAGAAAGCAAAACAAAAGCACAATGAGATATCATTCACACAAGTGAGAATGGCCTATATCAATAAGACTAGAAAGAGAATGTGTTGAAGAGGCTGTTAAAAACAGAAGCCCTCCTCTGCTGTTGGTGGGAATGTACATTAGAATACTCTCTTCGGAAAATAGTATGGAGATTCCTCAACAAAACAAAACAAAACAAAACAAACCAGTAGATAGATCTACCATTTGGTCAATAATCCCACTGCTAGGCGTATACACGGAAAACACAAAAACTCTAAACAGAAAAAAATATGTGCATCTTTGTGTCCATAGCAGCTCAATTCACAATAGACAAGACATGGAAACAAATATCTATCAAGAGACAATCGCATAAAGAAATTGTGATCTGTATGCTTAATGGAATTCTATGCAGTTATTAAAAAGGATAAAATTGTGTCTTTTGCAACACAAATAATAGAACTGGAAGTAATTATGCTAAGTGAAATAAACCAGAAATAGAAACAGAAATATAGGATGGTTTCACTCATATGTGGATTATAAAGAACAAATGAATAGACAAAACTCAAAACAATTCACAGGATTTAAGGTTGTGACTGTAGACAGTGATCAGGAGGCAAAAAGTAAGGGTGAGGTTAAGGTGGTGATAAAAGGCACTAGAATTCTGGTGGTGGGTGTGGCGTGAAATGCATGCAAACCCAGTCACAAATTTGACACCCTAAAAAGCACATAACAATGTGAATAATGAAATGATTTATAAATAATGTAATATTAGAAAAAGTCAAATAACTAAAAAAAAATTTTTTTACTCTTTCACTGAATGTATTCTTCACAATAATCTACGCAGATAACAGCAGGATTATGAACATAGATTCTTTATATATAATGCCTTTAAAATGAAAATGAAAGGTACTTATTTTGTGACTCAGTATTCATAACATAATGTCATATGATAAATTTATTGTGAAATTTAGTGACTCGGAACTGCTTTATCACTTAAAATGTGTACTTCTATCATATAAAATGAATTATGTAACTCTGGAATGTCACAAGATCAGAATTTAGAATTAAAGTCAGTGTTACAATAATGGTGACTGTATTCCTTTCACAGATACTCCTGTTTTTTCACTCCTTTATCCCTTTGCTTTTATTTAACTCTCTATATTTTAACAACCCTTTATTTCAATCTGCAACATTTTAGAAATAGGTAGTCACAGGGAAATAAAGAGGACATAACTAATGCCATTTTAAAATACAGTATATACTTTCCAACAGTTGCTATTCAAAATGTTCCAAATCACCCTATGTTAAAAATGAATAGAATGAAGACACTGAACAGAAATTAAATATTCAGAACTAAAGCATGGTTTTTATGAAGTAATCTAGTGGAATTAAAATTATATAGATTACAAGTGCTGTGTTATTTAAAATATGCTTTTAAATAAATATTTTTATTCTATCCTCAGAACATCTGTCTTGGTAATGGGCTGCTATGACAAACATATTATATGTTGGGGGATTAAACAACAAACATTTATTTCTTCTAAGTTCTGGAGACTGGAAAATCTAAATTCAGGATGTCAGCAGATTTAGTGTCTGGTGACAAACTGCTTCCTTGTTCATAGACAACCATATTCTCATATTGTTTCCCATGGGGGAAGAGAAAGGAATCTCTCTGGAGTCTCTTTTATAAAGGCAATAATATCATTCGTGAGGTTTCTGCCTTCATGACCTAATTACCTCACAAGATTTCCTACTCCAAGTAACATTACATAAGGGAATAAATTTTAAAATATAATTTAGAGTATATATAAATATATCATCTGTAACAACAGCCCTGAGAGATAATTAGCAACAGGACTCCACCCTGCATAGAAGCTTCAAAATCCTAAGGCTCTTTATGAACTGACCACTGCATATTTGAGGAACTATAGTATTACCTAATCACTTGAATCCTGGATTGTCTTAAAATTTATACTTACCAATATATCTACTTATGGGTTTTTAAAATTTGCTTACCTCTATGTGACTACATTTCTTTTATAAAATAGATAATACCTACTATCAGTGATGATTTTTTAATAAAATATTGGTATCTTGCTAAAAAAAATCTTAGAAATGTGTCTGACACATGAGTGCCTGATAATGTTGATTATTTTTATTATACATTCTGAAATAAAAAATGTTTTTAATGACAAATATCTGCCAAGGGCATGAAAGGCAGTATAAAAATTATTGCAATACATTTACTTTGGGGAGAATATTTTTATGTGATTTTTAAGAAGCAGAAAAATAATAGCAACTTTCTACATCCCGTACAAAAGTCTCTAAAGTTTGCATTTAAAGACTCAATAAGAAATGTCTGTTTCTTTGAGAACTCAGAAAAACAGAGCAAGTACTATGAATATCAAGAATTTAATCTGTTATTTTAGAGAACACTTTCAGCTGAAAGAGCCTTGAATATGGAATGTGATCTGATTCTAGGAGTAAGAAAATAGAGTGCGCATGATCAAAGATGATGTGAAATTTATGAGATTAGTGAAAACTCTGGTATAATATAGGGGAAAAGTATAGGAAAAAATGACCCCTAAAAGATTTATATTGCTTAAAAATATTGTTCATTGAAGTGAATCTCTGGAGTGGTCCAGTGACTGATTCTTTGACACCAAAAGCATGAGATAAGACATAATCTATGCAGTATTAAAGACAAAGAAAAAGAGAATGTAACATTGAGTAGTTCTTTTTCCCCAGAAGATGTCATTGAACTACAAGGATGGAGTTTTAAACAGATAGAATTCAATAAAATACAGATGGAGTAAATGTTTAGGCTTATTATGAATTAATATCATATAAAATTAGCTTCTATAATTGACATTTGCAAGGTAAATTTTATTTCTTTAAATAGTGGATGATAATCTATTATTTCATATAATAGTAGTTATTTTAGAGTTAAGAGCAGAAATTTTTAGGTTGAATACTATTCAGCTCTCCAGTCAGCAAACTACAACCAAATTCTCTACTGGGGTGGGTGGCTGCTAATAAAACAAGAGACCTGTCCCACAGCCAGAGAGGCAGAGTTCAAATCCTATTTCAAATCCTTTAAATATTGTTGCCTTGGAAAAATAACCACGATCTGTGTCCCTATATGTATAGTGGGGAAATGACCCATGTCCCATAGGCCTGTTGCAATTGAAGGTCATTGTACATAATAAGAACTCAATAGATGTATTAAGATATGTATTATACAGTTGAGCCATTTTTGTGCAGGGGAAAGAGAAGGACCGTAGATTCTATTAAACCCATGGCCTCAGGAAAATTAACAAACTACTTTCAACTTTAGGTCCCTCATCTGTAAAAATGAAGATATTCATGCGTATACAAAAAAGCATCATGGCTATTAAACAAGATAATATGTGTAAACTTCCTAACATAGTTCTCAACATAGAGTGGGTTCTCAGTAAATGGGAGCTATTCTAGCTGGTAGAAACTCTTCTAAGAGTTGTTCATACATGGTTTTGAAAGTAATTTTAAATAAATATTTAAGTATTAATTTGTTTTTAAAAATTATAGGTATATATGAAATTTTATAAGCCAACATATGAAAAAGGACAAAGAAATATTTATCATTATGTTCCTAAGGTGAAACCTCCTTTTGTTTAGATATAGGATAAATAAGTGTTTGTGAATTTCTGAGTAGTAGCAATAATGATAGCCATAAGTTTAAAAAGCTAAGAATATATATTTTCCTAAGCTTTTCATGTCCTTTCTAGTTAAATATTCTCAACATTATATTATCAACTTTCATTAACCTTATTTTAAAGATGAGGCCATTGGAAACACAGAATAAATAATTTGTCTGTGGACACACAGCAAAACAGTCATCTGCTCCTACTCTGAAAGGTGGGAACTCATAGAAGAAAAAGCTATAGAAATTTAAGGAAAAGGCTGAGGAGGAGGAGAATTAGAGCCTTCTAACTACTATTTATTTTTTCCTCTCTCCAAAGGAATCTCTGTATTTTAATCTATTTTTATATTAACCACCTCCACATATTAATCTTCAATCCTCTTTCCTTCAGATTCTCATCAGAATTTTGTTCCTGTTATGCTAAGAGGTTGTTATCACACAAGGTCTTTAAACTGTTGTATCAGGTGATCATCTATCAGTGTGCCTCCAACCTCTCATCAGCATTTTGCCCTAGAGACCCTTCTTGTGCACTGCCCATTTGCTCATCTTTTTAACTAATTCTCTGCTTCTTTCTGACTTCTGACTTGGAATGATCTCAAATCTTGCCACTACTCTAAACTACACTCAAGTTCAACAAGTCACAAGATGTTAAACATTTCCTGTATGAAAATAAATCTAAAGTATAATTCTCATACTAATGTCTTACTTACACTGAAGCATAGAAACATTTTTCCCTCGTTGATCTATATTTCAGTGACATTTTTAATGTCACAGGTTTCTACCTACTTATTTAAGTCAAAATCTTAAGAAAGAAGAGCTGAGATGGTGACCTGGAGATTCACATCTTCCCTACAGAGCAAGTAGGATTTCACCTATTCTCCAGAAACAAACACTGAGGAAAGGAGGCACATAGGCCATAGAGACACAGTAGCAATCATAACCAAAAAGCGTAGGCAGAAATGTCAGAGCTACACTGCAGATTCAGAAATCAGGCCATGGTAGAGGGAGTGGAAATGCAGGAAGAACCAGGACTCCCAGAAGTCTCAAAAACAGCAGAGAGACCACCAGTGGGACTGGGACACAGAACTGGGGAAGAAGATTTTGACACAGGATGGAAGGAAGACCAGCACCCTGATAGTCTGAGTGGCAGTCACAGTGGAGAAAATTACACTGGGTGCTGCCATAACTGGAAGGCAGCTAGGGGTATTGCCCTACCACCCTCTCCCATTATGTTTCACACAGCACTCGCCCCCTGGAAATCCTATCCCCAAGTTTAAATGAAGACAGCCTCCTAGAGTGAGAAATCATCAATGCTACCCATCAGTGCCACGCTGTGCATTGAGGCGGAACTGCAGCCTAAGTGTTGCTTGTGTGCCAGCAAGGTAGCTATTACTGCTCAGAGCTGGAATGCTGGAGCAAGGCTCTGCATCCCCCCACACAAACTCCAACCACATAAGCATAACCCCTGGGCCCCAAACAGGTACTGACAGAGAATGTCAACAAATCCAACCAGTGGTTCTACCACAAAACTCGATAATTCCCAGGATTCAAACCAAGATTCAGGCTTCTCTGGTGCAAGTCAATACCCTATAAAACACCATTACTTCAGGGAAACAAAACCTGCAATAACTAAGAACTGGAAACTACTTAAGTGTTCAATGTCAGATGAATGGATAAAGAAGATAGTGTATACATACGTAAGGAATATTACACAGCCTTAGAAAAGAGGAAATACCTTTATTTGAATCAACATGGGTGGATCTAGAGGATATTATGCTAAGTGAAATAAGGGAAAACAAGATCGATAGATACCAGATGATTTCACTCAGATAGAATGTGAATAGGAAAAAAAACAAAGGAACAGTTGAAACAAAATCAATCCTTAGACTCTTGCCACAGAACTGAAGCTACCAACAAGGTATGGGATGGAGCACAGTGGAGTTAAAGTGGTGGCAGAGCCCACTGGACAATGGTGAAGAGCAATGGGTGATTTGGTGGAGGGCAAGGTGTGTTGACATGCATCTGAGGAACAGGGAAATTATATATGGAGTATGTACACATATGAGTTTAATGTTTGAAATCAATGTTATAGCAATATATATATATTTTTAAATATTAGAGATTTGCTTAATTCTACTCTTTTCCTCACATCTTCTCTCAAGCCTGGTGACAATTATCTTCAAATTTTCTTTTATATCTGTGTTTTTTTAGCAGTAACACTGCTATACTCATAATGTTGCACTGTTTACTGCAGTAGTCTCCCTACTGTTTTCCATACCTCCTCTCTAGTGTACATTATAGCAGGATTATCTTAGAACAACCATCAGATCAAATTGCAGTAGAACAAAATAAAATCAGCAGCCTGATTTGTAAGTAAGGAAACCATATGCCATAGGTTGCCTGGGAGAGTACCCATTTACGTGGATTTTCCTAAATGGTTTTATATGTCTGTTGGAAGTGCTCCTTCCAGTCTAAAAACTGACTCAGTTCAGATGGCAAAATAAATAGCCTCTTTAACTATGAATGTTTTGGCCCTTATCTCTTAACCTCTGTTTGCATCTTTTGTGGATTTTGTTTTAGTTGCATTAATTTGTATTGATCCCTTAAGGTAATTCCTGCCTCAGTATCTTTTACTTTGCTGTTCCATCTGCACACAATGCCTTGCAACACTTGTTCGTGGTGACTGGTTCTTTCTCCTCATTCAAGTCTTAAGATCAAATGACACCTACAAAGATACCAGTCTTTCTCACATCAGCTAAACTGTATGTGCTCTTTATTTTCTTATAACACTGCAGTCATTGTATATATGCCTATATATACATATACACCTATATATACATATAAGTATATATACACTCACATGTTTACACACCTGTATAAATATATATGTGGATATATACATAAAAAAAAAACATGCACATATACATGACTATCAGTTTACATGTATATATTTTCAGTGACCATACTGTGTTTTCTTTGGTTAAAAAAAACAATTAATCTAAATTTTCTGATGATACTGGCTCCACTCCTGTTATCCTTCATAAAAACCTTAGTTATTGACAAGAGAATCAAGTGAATCAAGTGTTCTTTCTTCAGATATATGAGTCAAGAAAAGGAATTGACAACAATGTGTTACTTATTTTAAGGTCACAGTTTCTTTAAATAATGCTATGTATTTTCATTTGTAAGTCTCATATATGGGATGAATATCCAAAGCGTCTTTGAGAAAACCTGCTAAAAATCTGATAGAACTAATATAAACACTAACAAAGGCATTATAAAATGAGTCTGTTAGAACACAGGTTTTTATAGATGAATAAATAATCCTATGTGAGATGTTAATACCATGGCTATAATGAAGTCCTGCAATAACTGAAGTGGCTGTTTAGCTGAGCCTGGCACTATTCATTAGAGATAAGGGACTGTGAGTTGATTAAAAAGAGATTTCAAGAAAATCTCTAAGTGATTCTTACTAAGTTTTAAATAGGAAATGAAAAGCATTAAGTAGGTGTGGCAGGCAAAATAATGGCCCCAGAAAAATGCCCATGTCCTCATCCTTGGACCTTGTGAATAATGCATAGATGTGATTAAGAAAAGGATCTTGACAAGGGGAGATTAGACTGAATTTTCCTGGTGGGTCCAATCAAATTACTTGGGATCTTAAAAAATGCAGACTACTTGCCAGCAATAGTCAGATGAAAAAGTGACTCTGGAGGAATGAACGGGAAGGAACAACTGTGCTGGCTTTGAGCCAATAAATCTGGAAAAGCAAGGAAACTAATTCTGTTCTAGAGCCTCCAAAGAGAAACATAACACTACAATATTTGTATCTAGCCCAGTATGGTCCACGTCAGACTACTACACAAAATATGAAGTTAAAATATGTGCTGTTGAAAATCACTACATTCATGTAATTTCTTATAGAATAATAGAAACATAATATAATGAGGGAATGGAAGAATTATAAGTTCATCTTTTTAAAAACACTGCTATGAGCACAAGGATTATTTTTTTTGACTGAGTTATTCACCCTTTCATCAACACATTCTTTTTCCCCTGACCCACAACCCCCAGGCAACCACCATTCTGCCTTCTGTTTTCTGAGTTCAACATTTTTAGAATCCACATGTATGTGAGATCATATATTATTTGTTTTACTCTAATTTATTTCACTTAATATAAAGTTCTTCAATTTTATTCATGTCACAAATGATAGATTATCTTGCTGACATTTTCTTCATCCATTCATCTGTTGATGGAAGTTTACATTGTTTCTATATCGCCTATTTGTGAATAATGCTGAAATGAACATGTACACAAACACACACACACATGTTCAGTATGGTGATTTTTTTTGTCTTTATATATAACACCTTGAAGAGGAATTATTAGGTCATGTGGTAATTCTGTTTTCACTATTTTGAGAAACCTCTATGCTCTTTTCCATAATGGCTATAACAATTTACGTTTCCAGAGAAATTATATAAGCAATTCCTTTTTCCGCATCCTTGCCAACACTTGCTATCTTTCATTTTTTTATAATAATTATTCTAGCAGGTATCAAATTATATCTCAATGTCGTTTTGATTTGCCTTATTCTCGTGATCAGTCATGTTTAAATTTTCATGTAAGTTTTCATGTAACTATTGGTCATGTGAAAGTCTTCTTTGGAAAAATAATTATTAAGGTCCATGGCTTAACTTTAAATCATTTTTTTGCTTGTTTTTTTTTGGCTATTGATTTGTAAAAAGTCCTTGTAGATTTTGTGTACTTAATAGATACTGATTTGTAAATATTTTCTCCATTTCATGGGGTGCCTTTCCTTTTGTTGATTGTTTCTTTTATTGTGTAGAAAGTTTTTTAGTTTAACATTGTCTGACTTGTCATTTTCCTCCCTGTGTTTTGGTGCCATATCTAAAATAAAATAAAATAAAATATTAAATTAAAAATTAAATATTGCAAAAACCAATGTCAAGAGGATGTTCCATTTGTTTTCTATGAGTACAATGAATTCAAATTTCTGAGGGTAGTAGCATTTCCACTTAGTTGTAGCCCTAGATCCTAGAATATCTATCTGCACTTAGTTGTATTAATTTGTCTGATGTTTAGATGCCTGTACCCTATCCCAGAGAGAGAGTTTCAGTTATAGCTTATTACTAGAAGAATGTCACTAATCACAACTTTAGATATCTTTTAGTCACTGTGGAGTTCAAGAACTCTACTTGGAGAGACTTGACAGCACTACTGGTTGTTCATGATGTCTTGAAAGAATGATGCACTCAACACCTAACCATTTTATCTTTTAGGCTTTGGAGTCACAAGACTTTGCTTACTGTTTATCTGATATCATTCATGCCTATTTGAATGAATATCCATACCAAATTCTCTCTTCAAGCCATTGAGTTAAGTTCTTGTTATATACAGAATCACTTACAAATCCTAAGAAGCCTACTATTATACAATCTTAAGAATTCAGTGCACCTACCTCTATATTGTGACTACGTGGAGATATTTTAGAATACATTAGATAGAGACAAAGAGATGAAATATTCCTGAGATAAATGATAACTTGAGAAAACACCAAGAAATGTTCAGTAACTAAATTCATGTATTTTGACCTTTTCTGAGGTATATTTGAAATTCCAACTCAGTGAATTTATATCTGTACCCGCTTCTCTTGATGAATACTTGCAAACTCTCTGTGCTGCTATAGTCCTGTAGAATCAGAATATTTATAATTTTTGCCTCATCTATGGCTAATAATTTTCTCTGAAAATAGACTTTTCAATGTTAAAATTTTTCCCAAGTTTCAGACATTCTACCCAATAAGTGAAGAAAATCTTGATTCAGATTTATAAATTTAATTTATTCTTGTAGTTGACTTTAAAAAGTGTGCAGAAATATACCAAAATGCTCATATTTCTTTTAATGAACAGTAAGAATTAGTACTGTCTTCCACATTCACTCACATCACCACAAATTGCAATGATATCATTTTTGTCAGTGTATAATGCCCAAGTCAGCTGACTCTTTCTTGATTAACCAGTTAATTAACTTCATAAAGTATTGCTTTTCTTGGTAATCTTCAACTTTCTACACATCGTTTTCTCTCTTCCCACCCCAAAATTCAGCACTTCTTGAAATAACTGAGATGTTTGATAAGTATGACTAAAACAAATTCTTGCTAACACATTTTCTAGAAAGTATTTAAGGACAGTTATTAACAGGAAAGAGATATAACAAATATTAAGCCAATAATTTGTGAATATTTTTCCAACTTACTTAGATCTCATCTACAGAGAGAAAATACTTAATCTTCGGATTTTTTTCCAATGTACCCTAGTAAGTGATTAGTGACTGTTCTTCATTTAGACTTACTGGTTTTTGTTGCCTGTTAGTGTGGGACAGTGATGCTTGAGTTAATGTGAATAAAAGATGTCAGTGCTTCGGAGCTTGTTAGAAAGTTAGCAATACTGGCATCAACTCCATCTACAGAATCAAAATTTGTACTTGAATAGTATTTTCAAGTGACACATGCACATGTCAAAATTTGAGAAAAACACCATTCTTGAAAACAAGGTATTCAAGTCAGTACTAATAGTACTAATTCTTTGGAAACATTAAGGCCATAATACTTCTCAGTTCTGTTATTTTCCTTCACCAAGTAGGAGGCAGGTACCTACAGGACACAAATTGTCATACCTTCTCATCTATCACATAACTCCACACTTTTACCCTCCTCTGAATAACTCAGTCCAGTTTCCTCACTTTCAATCTTTTTGACTAGATGCTGGTGAAACTAATAGTGAGAATAGTAATAATAGAAACAACAAAGATGATGATGATGATGATAATGATGATGATGGAATGTGTCTTTCAACATCTGTGACTGAAGCGACATCCCCTGATTCTGCAAAGAAAGAGCTTTCTCAAGATGCTATTGCTCATAATAATCCTGCTTGATATACCTCAGAATCTTGAAAATATGCTCAATTACTTTTTTGCTCTAAGACAGAGTGCTTAGAAAGCTCTTCTTTTACTCTCATAGAAAAGATCTGGTTATTTGAAGATTGTGACACCAGGCTGTTCAGTTCTCCTCATCGTTTCTCTGAACTTCTTCCTTCTCTGTCATTCTTTCTTATTCTAAGTCTTTGACACCAATCCTCTGTCTTTACTGATAGTTACAACTCTGTCATACCCATGATACAATGGCAGCATTGCTTGACCTCAATTTCAATGCCTTTTATCTACGCATATTTTAACCTCCTTTTCATGGTCACAATCGAACATTGACATAATCCAAAATTATGCCTTTGCAATTGGTTGAATGTTTAAAGAAATGATTCATTCAACCTTTTCTAATTTTATTCAGTTTCTAAAATCCAGTATTATTACTTTCTTGCCAAAACTTTTAGCTTTCTTAATCCTCTCTCTTTAGTATATGCATTATAAAATAGCAATTCTGCTTCACAAAAATTTTTGCCTCTCAACAACCACATCTAAACAATCTAATTCTGCTAGAGAAAAACTAGACTACATTGTCTGGTCTTGTTTTAAATTCATTAACAAAAACTTTCAAAGAGTCAATCATTTTCTCTGAAATTCTATTTAATTTTTCACTCTGAAAAAACAGTTTTATTGCTTTCTTTTGTTTAGTATTTCTTAATTTTCCCTCATCTGACTTTCAGCAGATAACCTTACTGAGATGAGTGAAACACTAAATGTTTTCAGAAAAAACCTATATTATCATTCTATATCAAACTGTAAAAACAATACCTGTGAATCACTGACCACTAATATGCCTGAAATTTCATATATCATCTTATTTTATCCTTACAATAAACCTATATGATTTACTGCAGATGAAGAGTTTGTTAACTGATGTCATATTGGAGTCTTGAGTCAAACTTAGGTGGCCCATACATCAATCTGCATGCACACTGAAAACTAATACACAGTCTCATTTTATTGCCATTGTCCAATCAGTAATGTATTTGTGCTAGACAGTGGTTTGCAATATTGTGGGTAGTAATTAGACTGGAAGGTATATAGCAGAAAATAGTAATTATCATAAATGTGTTTCTGTTCAAAGAATTCAGGAGCTCAGAGTTCTAGTCTCTGCTCCAAATCTGATCTTCTCTTTCATTTTGAATAATACTCTTATTACCATAGGAGAATAGTTGCACCATTTTAAAAATGAAGAGGATTGAATGAACACTAGGAGCTCTCCCAGTATCAAGCTGGTAAGATATATTTAAGAAACACTTTTGTTTATTTTATTTAGCTGTTCTCTCTGACTTCAGGATGCAATCTAGATCCTTGGAATGTATGTGGACTATGCCCACCAAGGAGAGCCTAACATGGCAAGATTTTTAATGACCATATATAACAATCCATTTCTGGTTATGTGGTGAATTGAAGATAACCAGAATATTGTTAATGTCTAATTTATTGAATTGCTGAGTGTTCCTTGAATCTTAAATTTGTGTGAGTTCTGTGACTAATGAAATATGAAAGAAAAGATGTTGTGTCACATTCTATCTCTTGGAGCATTAATAACTGAAGTTCTATGTTGCTATGTTAAAAGTTTGACTATCATGTTAAAGACACCACATGGAGGGTTCCTAAGAGTTCATAATGAGGAACAGTGGTCCTTCCGATATCACTATTCCAACCAATGTGAGTGAAACTGTCTTCAACCTCTAGAGAAGTTCAACTTCCAGTTGAATACCATATGGAACAACATTCAGACCCTCATAAAATAGAAACAGCATCCAGCTGAGTGGTACCTGAAAATCTGGCCTATAGATCAGTGATGCAGTACAATGATTATTGTTATAGGCTACCAAGGTTGATGTGGTTTGTAAGAAAGGAGGTAACTAGAATAGAATCCTATTCTACTCATGGACTTAGACAGCTAATTTTGTCTTCCTGCCCTAAACAATTGCAGAAGGAATAATACAAAATCAATAAACAGAGTAAGTGATTGAATCTTCTGCAAATTCGAAGGGAAACAAAAAGTTTGCAGCTGGGAATAGAATGCCGGATCCTTAATGTCTGTGCATGGATTGGTCCAATTAAGACTATCCTGAAATGAGTGCAAGTAGAAAACCCAACGGACATCGAATGAGAAGGTGCTGACAGGGTTCAAAGAGCACTCAGAATTAGGAACTCCGTGCAGGAGGTTGATTTGGGAGCATAACATTTCTCACAGAAGTTTAGTATGTGTTGGAGCAATTTAATCAACATAATTTATTCTCTTGTCCCTCCCCCACTCATTGAATGTTTTTCATTTCTTTTTACCTTGAGAAATAAGCTCCATTTTTGAGTGCCCCTTGCATTTGTGCCTATATCTTGACCTCACTTAGAGACAATTGAATTAAATGTATGTAACCAGTAAAGTGAGTTAATGGAATATTAAAACTGGTTGCTGTAAAATTTAAAAAACTCTATTTATGCTCCAGTTTTACAGAGCGTGAATGCCCAGGAGACATGGAAAAGGAAATACTAGTGAGAATCAATAAAATCTGATGTGTATGGGCCAGTGGAACTTGCAGAGCACATAGGAAAGATGAACACATCTGACAGATGACATTCACCATGGAGGAAGCTTTCCTGGAGAGATTTGTGGGAACTATTGGCTCCAGAGAGGCTGTATTCTCTGCACAGCTGCTCCTAAATGGATCCTCAGATAAGGTCCTGGTAGTAAAATTGGGATCAGAGAATTAGGACTTTGAAAGTAGAAATCAAGGACCAACTGGGATCTCTGTTAGTCTGTCACTGTGATGGTGATGACCTTCTGAGAGAATGCCTTTCTGTTTCTTTTTGAACTCCCAAATCTTTTGACCAGCTCTAATTTAGACTCTTACAGTATATAGGATTCTAGGAAAACATTTCCCAGCCAGAGCTCATTTAATATCATAGATTCCAAAACCATGAACCATATACTGGTTAGGTAGGTTAAAGAGAGACAGTTATTTTCTAAATGAAACATGTCATACTCTAGGGTCTTCTCCCTAACATCACAAATAAAAAATAAAAGTCCAAGAGAACAAATTGACATGTCACAGCCAAAGGACACTTTCCTGTGTGACATCTGTGACTTTCTGAAAGACATCAGTAAAGTATACCAAATCCTCATTACTGTTTGTGGAGATAACTTGCCTAAGAATTACAACCTTTCCTCTCCTGTCCCCCTGCCAGTTTAAAACGATGATCCAATCCATAAGATTCTGAGGGTTTTGAGTGATGGCAAAAGAGAGTAAAACTATTTGAAAGTTGAAACCGCCACCTTTATTTAGAAGTGTCTGTATTCAAGATGATCTGATCTTCCTTCTTGTTCGATGACCCAATTAACATCACTTAGGTTTTGGGGACCTGTCACATATTGCACTTGCTTCTGGCCTGGAAAATTGAGGACTCTTGAACCTAAAATGCCACCTTCCTATTACTTAGGATCATACCTTTAAAAAATGATCTACATCCTAAGATTAAGCTTTTCCTCATTCTATAATTACGAAAGCATTAACAATCTGGTTGTAAAAGGACCGTAATAGTTTCTCAAGGAATCAAGAAAGAGAGCAAGAGCCAGTTCTGACTGGACTGCAGAATTTACTACTGAGTGTCTCATTGAACTCATTCTAAATCATTTTGATTAGTTCCCTAAACCCCACTTCAGTTAATTAAAAAAAAAAAAAGAAAAAGAACAGAACTTCCAGAACAAGAGAAGTCAAGTATTGTGAAAATGTGGTATTAACTAATAGAGCGATAGTTTATTTTTATTTTTAAAGGGAAGACACATGAAGGAATAAAGGTGAGTAGGTAGGCAGGCAGAAAGAGAGAGGAGAGGACTTTCATTTATTTTTATTTAGTTGTACAGCTTAGCTGTTCTCCTAACCCAGATTGAGAACCAGTTTCGTAGGGTTATATGTGGACTATGCTTTGGCTATAGGCAGCTGACCAAACCACTACTCCACTGGGCATGCCTAAAGTTTTTTTGGTAGAAGAAAAGACCAAAGGGACACCTAGAAGATTCCAAACAAAATATTTTCAACTTATTTCAGACAGGCATACACATATTTAATTTATATCTATATGTCTATATATCTATATATCTATATCTATAGATATATAGATATGTAGATATGTATGTGGAATTCTGAACTCTCTAAATCATTCTGATTTCCAGTTATCTGTTTTGACATAAAGAATACTTTTGGGACCTTAGGAACTTCTAAGTTCAGAATGTCTGTTGTACTGACTTGGGCCATACATGATTGTCTACCTCTCTGCTCCACGGAATGAAGTAGTTCCTTATCTTCGATTTTTTCCCTATTGGATGCAGGATTTTCATGGCATCTATTATATTCTACCTTTAGGGAGAATGTAAATCTTCCTAAAGGAACTAGAATCATCAGTTAAAACTTTACACTTAGCTACAGACTGATTTAAGCAGAGACAGTAACGCCCTTACCAGTGATCCTTAATTTTGACTTACAGATTTTGGCTCTATAGGAGACATTTCTGTATCTGTGTTCAGGCAGCCCCAGGCTTCCCTGATGAGACTGATAGAAAAAGCATTGACTTGCATCAATTGTGATGATAGGTTTTATGACTGGACTGAGATCAGAAATTCATTTTACAGACCAATGAACAATTGCTAAATGCCTGCTCACCTCAGTTTACAACCATTCACTAATAATTTCAGTCCTGGGGTGGATTTTACAAATACTGGTCAAATACCATAAGGGGAAACATTTAAATTATTGAAAAAAAGAAAAATGATTTTGCTTTAACATGTGACCTTATTGTCCTCTAAATTTCCTCTTTGATTTGTTTGTTGTGAAATCTCTTCTAAATCTATAAAAAAGCAACTGATTCCACATATTAACACTCTCACTATCATTTTAATTTAAAGACTTTATAATGGATTGAAATAAAATTGAAATAAAAATTAATTTACCATATATTTATCTTGTTGCCAGTATTTGCATGTTTATATTTTAGACTGTTAAAAGTAAAATTGCTAGCATTTCATAAAGACTCGATATGTAATGTGTTTTAAATCATTGTAGATACTTCTCAAAATTGTTGTTATTATGTGAGTTGTGAACTGTGTGAATCATAATGTGCCCACCAGATAAAGCTGAATTGCAAAGATATGTTGACACATTAGTGATGCTAAAGATCAGTGGTTTAGAAAGTGATACATAGTTTTTTTTGTATAACAATCAAAGTTGGGTGTTTATAGTCAGTTTCACGTTTGGGCTTTCAGGTTGTCATATGCAACACTTGTCTTTCAAGACGGATAAGTTCAGTCTGCTGGATTGGGTAAAAAACAGTGTAAAGGAGTACATTTGAAAGGTTATAGAGACATTTTAGAAGAAAGAAAGAAGGGAAGAACAAGAAAATGCACAGATGGCAGAATATGCATGTGAGAAGTCACATTGTTAGAACAATTGAAGTCAGAGGACAGAGATCTATCTCCCAGTGACTGAGAGGAAATGGAATGGATTAGTCATATTTTTAAAATGTCTAGAGAGAGACTAATCTTCTAAATTGGGAGAATAAAGAATGCTAAAGTGACATAGTGGTACCGTCAATATAATAAAGACTGGGGACTTTGGATAAGTTTAAATGGGAAATATCTGTGATGATTTGAATCTCTAGAACTCTAATTTTAGGAGACTGATTAAAGTCTCTGGGGCAGAACTCTGTGCATGGTTATGAAAACTTCTTTCCACCAATGTAGAATCAACTGGGGTGTGTATGTGGTGCTGACCATGGAGCAGTAGTGAAGTGGCAGTTCTTATCTCAGAGGCAGTGGATTCTATTTTTCCTGCACTATGGAAGTCAGCACTTTCTGGTAAAACTCAAGAGAAGGAGAAAAAAAAAAAAACATTAAAAAGAAAAAGATTAATACTGGTCCTCACATCAATATTGGTGACTAGAGGATTTAACTAATTTTTTAAAGATAAAAAGAAATGTGACACTTCTTGTACTAGAGATGTCACAGAACATTCATAATTGTCATATTAGTAGAACTCAGAGACTGGAGGGTGGTGTCTTGATAGATCAAGATACTGTTCTAGTGCTCAGTGCTAAGAGCTCCAGCTAAGAAACACACACACACACACACACACACACACACACACACACACAAACACACACAGGTGAAAAAGATGGAACATATGAAAGCATGAAATTAAGGAATAAAGTGAAAATGGTAGGGTAATGAAATAGTCAAGTTTTTCGGGGACTCCGAAAAACTGATGAAATGACAATGAAAATTGGGAAGCCATAGCAATGTTAATAATAGAAGAATCTTTTCAAAGTAAGATGATTATCCATTATATTGTCTTAAAATGAGCCATTTAAAGTAGACAGTCTTTGAAATGAGTGACAACCTCAAGAGACACCCTGGCCTCTTATACTAATGAGAAGCTTGATTCTACTTTGTTTTGAATGGCCTGCTATTTCATCTCTCTGGAATCACCTGGGGCAAAGTGATATAAACACACTCAAATCACCATCGCACACTAGTTAATGACACCTCAGCCTGACAGCGGTCCATGTCCCTGACCTTATCTACCGTCTTTGTCAGGAGAAAATGAATATCATTATGGCTATTTTTTACAATTGCTTTAAACTTGCGTTGAGTGATAGGTACCATGTTCATAGGGGGAAAAGATCAGGATGGGCATGAGGGTGAGGAATCTTTTGTCTCAATATAACCTTCTAGTTATATGCCATTCATGGAGAATTAATAATCTTATTCTCTTTCTTATTTATTTCTCCTTTCTTTCTTGTGAAATTTTCATTCAGGAATGCAGAGATTTACATAGCCATTATTGCTTTCTGCATGTGTCTTGAGAGTTTTTGCTGGGGTTAACCTATTTATTTGTTTAATTGCAATATATTCCACATATGAGTGAAACCATCTTGCATTTCTCTTTTTCTTTCTAACTTATTCACTTAACATGATCCCTTCCAATTTCATCCAGATTGTTGTAAAGGGCATAATTCCATTTTCTTTTTCAGTAGCTGTGTAAAATTCCATTCACTATATATACCCCAGTTTCTTTATCCAATCATCTGTTATTGTGCATTTAGCATGTTTCCATGTCTTGCCTATTGTGAACTCTTCTGTTAAGAACATTGGAGTACAGATATTTTTTTCTATTAGAAAGCAAAATCAATTCTTAATACCTGGTTTTGAATTCACAAAGTAACAAGCATCTCTCACATAAAGCTAGAAGTCTCAATAATGATGCTAAATAATACTTTTATTTTTAAAATTCAAATCAGAAAATGTTAACCTGTCTTCAAATACATCGACATTTTTTTTAATGGAACAATGAAGTTTGTCTTTCATTTATCTTTCTTCCAGGGCAGAGATCTTGGCTGATGAATCTGACAATAGCAGCAACACCCTCTGGCAACACAGCCTGGGCCCCTGGAACTGTCAGAAGGACTTTGGACAGCACGTATGTTTCTCTGTTTAGAAAACAAGACTTAATGTATACCTCCAATTTTGAATTATGAACAAAGAATGGATCAGATGTGAAGTTACAAATGAGGTTGCTTTATTAAACTTAGGGTCCTTTATTTGTAAGCAAATCATCAGATTCTGGTTTATTGAAAAACAAACTTTTCGATAGCAACTCACAGTGGCTGCTTTTTACTTGTCTCCTTTTGTTGTCTAGCAGAGAATCAGCTTTTGGCCAATAAAAAAAAATGCAAAGTTTCCTAGTTTGCAACTATAATTTGACTATCCTCCAACCACATCTAGCCTGGACCACTGCCTCCAAGGGAAGGGAGTCAGCCATGTGGTAAGAAACTGCCTGCTCATTTCTCTGGGAGGAAGGACTTGGTAATGAGCAGATGAGAAACCTTAGAATTTAAATGCACATAAATGTCATCTAAACATGGCTTCCTCTTTTCCCCATTTTCAACAGTCTACTTAGCAATCACTGCCATTGATATTCCCCCTTACTCACACCTTTGTGAGGATGTAGTCTGACCTCCCCAGAGCAGATGGGGCCTTTACAGTGAGGCAGGGAGAGCTCCTGTTGGATCCTTCAGGGAAAACCAGAGTTGTCTCACTCTGAGACTAATTAGTTTAAGAAAATAAAAGAAAGAAAGAAACAGTCTTCTTTGGGCTGACAGTGCCATCTAAGAATGCTGAAGAATATCCTTTAATGAGCTCCTGAAGGGAACCCCAGAAAACTTTTAAATATATATTGCTCTTTATTTTAGGAATTTTATAAAATATATGTATATGGACTCCCTTGCATTTTTTTTTTTTTTCCTGATTTTGAGTGAGTTTTAGTTAATTTTTTTTTTGCCAAGAAAACACTGTGTCAAGTAAAAACTACAATCTGGGTATAGTAAGGAGAGACTTTATTAGAAAGGACTTTATCACCAGGGGGCATTGCAAAAGGGAGAGTTCTCTGGTCCTGGGCCTACAAGTGTCTGAAGGATTCTGCAAGGCAAGATTTTCTTCTTTAGGGCAGAGTAGACAGACTGCAGAGGATGGGGAGTAGAGAGATAGTAGGAAAGGTTGGAATTCTAAGACAATGCCTCTGAGAATGTTTTGCAATAAGAGGACAGATTCTTGGGTGAGGGGGGTGGTAGTGAGTTGTGCACTGGCACTGGCTGAAGGTGATCAAAGTTCCTGCTGTGGGTGTTGAGGAGTTAACACAAGGATGGGTAACAAACATTTTGTTTTGATTGATGTGTGGCAGCAGCAAGCTAGCAAGTAACTTATGAGTTACAAAAAAAGGGATATGGACAGTCTGTGTTTGACCTTGTCATAGGTATCTGTGGGGCATGTCCAAGTTTCTTTCTCTCTTTTTTTTTTTTTTTTTTACAAGGAATGGTGCAGGCAAGAATGAAGGTGAGTAGGCAAGCAGGAAGGAAGAGAGAGGAAGAAGAAGCATTTTTATTTTATTCTTATTTAGTTATTCATCGCCAGAGCCAGGATGCAAATCTGGGTCCTTGGGATGTATGTGGATTGCACTCAACCTGAAATGGTGGAACCAACTACCTGTCCACTAGGCATGATGACAACCTAGTATTAAAAAATTGGAAGTGACAACCAAGATGAATAAACTAAACAAAATGAAAAAATATGCTTTTTCTCTTCTCTCTTCCTGTCTGTCTGTATCTTTCCTTTAAAAATAAATAAAAAATAAATAGGGTTTAAAATATCATCCCAACTGTAGAAATATCTATAAACTGAGTATAAAAGATAAAAAAAGAAAGTGATTTAAAAAAAAAAATTACATGTATGGTAAAATGCATATACCCAGATACTAATTTACCAAAAGTCAGAATGAAGTGTATGAGTCTTTCAGCTGCATATACTGTCATCTAGAATGAGATCATTATAAAAAAGGAGACTTTCACAGGTGTTTCTTTGGTGATTTGAAATCTGTGATCAGCATGGCCATTAGTGACATGATTTTCTATAATGATGAACAAATCTTGATGAGGTTTTAAAACAAACACACACAAACAAACAATCCTGCCTAAATGTAAAAAGCTGCATTCCTCAATAAGGCATTTCTTTTGAAACCAAGTGAAAATATTTGTTTCCAGAGATAAAATGCAGTGGTTTACCAGACTCACATAAATAGTTGCTACAATTACATAAGACAGGAACTGAGGCAATTTTTTCTCAAGTGGCATGGAACAAGATGATCTTCATTTTTCTTGCAAGTTCATTAAACTATAGAAAGACATCTTCCTGAATGGAGACCCTTGAACTTCTTTTCTGAGAGCATTTTCTTTAGATGCCTTGCAACTATACAATCTTTCTTTGTCTCTTTGAGATGTAAATCTTCTCGCCAATAGATAGGTTTAAAATCCAGTTTCTCAAGGACCTGGGTGTCATCTCTTTGAAAAGTGATCTTCAAGAAAATAGACTCCCTTCTATGTCTGAGGGAAGGTAGGAGCTGGACATTTAGCCAACATAGATGGATGCAACACATTGTCTAATCAGTCCCTCACATTCTCCAGTAACTTCCTCTTACTCACGTGGATATATTAAAAACTCTCCTACTTCTTGCTTTAGAGGAGTTAAATTCAACCTCTCTACCCCATTGTAAAAGTCATTAATGAAGTCTTCCTGACCTATTTAACTAACCTAGTATAATTTTTCACCTCCAGGTTCTCTTGTACATTGTAATAGATCCATATCCTATACCCCTGCACAATAAATGTCATGGACATTTCCAAGTTATAGCATAACCACAAACCTGCCACACCATTTTTCAGGATTCTTTTTGCACATAGTGCAAGTCCCTGGAGAACCACTGATTTCAAGTTTAAATATCTGATACTAGAAGACCAGAGTTTATAACCTGCTCCTGCAGCAATTATATGTATGTGGCCATGAGAAAGTTCGTTAGAACTTTTAAGATTTAGTTTTCTACTTTTTTAAAATGTATAATACTAGTGCCTATTTCATACATGACAACTCCAAATATCTAAACCAGAATCACTTTGTAAGTGAGTTATACAGTATAGTATCAAAATACACTTGAGGATTATCTCAATTCAACTCTGTTTGAGAAGAGAATTGAGAACAGAGTGACTAGATGGAAGTGGTGACAACAGATTTACTGACCCTCCTGTAGAAAACTACTGAAGAGCTAATTAAGGGCCATATAAAATATTGCCTAACAGAAATTAGATATAGGTAGTAAACAAAGGTGAAACAATATAACAGAAAAAGGATGGAAGTCTGCAATTACTAAGATGTCTAAACACTGAAAGACCTGAATAAACTAATTTCCAAATATGTTCCTTCTAGGGAACATTATATAAAACATTTTAGTAAATATGTATCAATACATAATTTATTTGCTTAGAGTTACATGGCCCAAAAAGTATTTACTTTATGCATTAGCCATTAAATTTTCATCAGATGACTAATAAAGAAGATGTGGTATTTATACTCAGGACTTCTATACGGTTATTTAAGAAATCTAGCCTTTTGTCACAACTTAGATGGAACTTAAGGTGATTATGATCAGCATAATAAGTCAGAAAAAAAGAATATAGTAATGGATCAACACATTTGTGGAATATAAAGAAACAAAAGGAACATATAAAACACTCTGGACTCAATTAAAGATTGTTATTGCTAAAGAAAGGAAGTGGTAAGAGAGAAGGAAACTGAGTCTAAAAGAGTAAAACTGATGGTGGTCACCAGTACTGAAACACTAGGGATAGGTGCAGAGTGATACACAGTCAACAGAACCTATGACTCCAGTCTCCTGAAATGTATGTAGTATCATAAACTAATGAAACACTGATTTTGAGTAGTTCTTTATAGAAGAAGATACTATCATGAATAATTTTGAAAATTACTCAGAAAATTTACAAATTTTTGCTCTATGCACTGATTTTCTACTCTTAAGCATTCAGACAATACAGTGAAGGCAAAGAGTCCTCTGTATAACAGATGAAATGAGTCTGTAAAATAGACTGTTGAACAGTCAAGAGTTATTGGACACTTAGAGTGTGCCCCACATCAGGCTTATCCTTTCATAATAATTGATTCATTTCAATTCCACAGCTTTTAGATCTAAGTAATAGTATTCATATATGTGATAACTTTTCCTCCCTTCAAAATATTTCAAGCATATTTACTGATTGTCTGATATAAGGTACACACCGAACAAGGTGCTAACATAGATTTTCCTTTAGAGACTACATTCTAGAAAATGGAGAGAAGACCACAGAAAGTCATTTTAACAGAAATGCAATAAATCAAAATCTCAACTAGGATTTTAGAAACCACAGGGGGAAAAATAGTTGCTAGTTAGGGAAATCACAGATGTAACCTGGAGCATGTTATTTGTTCCATTAGATAAGAAGGTGCAGATGGACGCAAAGTGTGACAAGTTTTAGATTCTGAAGACCCAGTTTCCAGTAGAAATGAGTCACTTAATTTCCCTTGAACTTCAACTTATGTTCATCTTTAAAATGGGTGGATAATGGGTATAAACTAAAGGCTGGATCTCAATTTAGCCAGAATGCACTGGTTGATTATACTGCTTGGTGGTAATAACCTTTGTTCTGATATTTTAGGTGTTTATTCTGCTTGGTCAGTTTCCAGACTACAACACTTGTCAACAATTGAACATCACTTCTGCTTATAATAGCGGAGCTTTGATAATATGCAATCACTTTAAGGGAAAATATTTTATTAAATATTATGGTATTTATGCTTGCTTTGTATTTTGTCAATTTATAGTTTAAAACAGTATGCAAGTATATTTCATGAAAATCAAATGCCCCCTCTTATACTGAATTCCCCAATGCCCAGTTGCCCTAAATGAAAAGATTCTCTACTTTGTGACTTCATCTTCTTGGATTCCAATTGACTACAAAAGTAAGAACAAGGACCTGAGACTTGTAAAACGGTTCGAAAAAAATTTCCCCGAATCAGATTTTTTGCTTGGCAATTTGACGGAAGAATATTAAAATAGACAATTGGTAGAGAAGCAGAAAAAAAAAGAAAAAAGCAGCATGAACAAGCAAAACAAAACACCACCAAACCCAGACTTCTGTTCTGTATCTGAGTTACACTTAGAGGCAGGCACAGGAGTGTAAGTGTTTACATATTGTGAAGGTCCTCAAGGTTTCCTTGAATCTACAAACCCTCTCAATTTGGGTTTGACTATGCATCAGCCTTGTTAACATTTTGTCCTTAAATTAAGTGTACTGCTCCTTATTACCAAATACTTTTTTAACTTGATGAGGTTTTTTTCATGACTATTTTACCCAAATAGTAAAATTTTCCTAATTAGAATTAATGACTCACCTAATTTTCTATCTCAGTGTCTTTCACTCAATAATCAACCGATAAATAAGAGAAAATGTTAAATATTCTCTGAGTTTGTGTTTGAATTGTCAATATTGCCATTATAGATTTTGTATATTGCAGAATAAATACATGAAATTGAGAAGACTCTTATAAACCATTAAAATGAAGATTTTCTTTTCAAAAATGCCTTTAGGTGACACATTTTTTTCCTAAAGACATGAATTTACTAAATTTTTCTCCTTTTCTTACTCTTTTAAAATATAGGATATAAATTGACCTTAGACAGCATTTGTATTTCTTTTTGAGTTGATAAAAACCTTTGTAGTTCACTGTCATCTTCATTATGCATGAAATGTTACTATATGGAATATACTGTGACTCCAGGAGCAATAATGTATTACCTTGAGGCGCTCATAGATCAAAATCCGATGGCTAGATTGAGAGATAGAATGAAATGCAGGTTGAGAAAACTTATTTTCAGCTGAGGTTTCTTGACAGAATAAAAGTTTTATGACTGTTGGGGCGATTTTATAGTGAGTATCACGCATCCGTCAAGAAGGCTGATGGCCAACGTAATCCACTATTGACTCTAATAAAGTGTACTCATCTCTTTCCATTTCTCATAATAATATTTTGCCCCTTTAAAATTCTATCTTTATTACGGTGCACCTAAACATATTTTATCACCATAATACTTTCCACAAGATCTTTTTCCTAACTTTATCTGTAATATATATTTGTTCATTAAAAGATTCATGTTCTAGCCCAGAGAATGTGAAACTTGGTTGACATAATTTAAAAAGTCAGCAAGCTAGTTATGCAAAAACAATTAGAACTCTGCTCATACAGATTTGCGATGTATTACACAACAGGGCTAGTTTTCTACTAATATCAGTTTCTCTTTCTTGTTTTTAATGGAGTGCCTTAGTTTTGGGTAAGCACAAGTCTTCCAGCCTGACTACATTCCCTAATTTCATCTGAAGCTAAGTGGAGCTGACTTGACCCACTTCTATTTATTATCCCCTTAAAGGGAAATTTTGCCCTTTTTGTCCTTTTCCTGAGATGCAGAGAGGATAGCATGGGCTGATGTAGTTTCATCAGACCCAGATGAGCGAAACTTTTTGTGTTGAGAACAACAAGGCTACTAGACAAGCGATCTATTTTGGAAACCTACTATAAAAGAGATATATGCATGCTCAAGCTTCTATAATTTGGTCCCTTTGTTATAGCAGCTCAGACTATACCCTAACAGTATACTCACATTTTAAAATTCAGTTTCTGTTTATAGCTCCACTTATTTCCTCAAGTTCTTTCTTCTCGAAAAGGTTATGTTTTATCCTGCTGAGAGAGCCTTGATTATTCTTTTAGCAATATCCTTATTGCCGTCTGTCATCACCTCTGGTCATTCTCCTATATTTCTTAAACATGATGATGGTCACCCTATTTTAACACTGATTTATAGATATTTTAAAATCTCTGCCTAGGTCTGATTCATGGTGTATTTCCAGCAATCAAGGAGGTCATTCAGATTTATAGCTCATCCTCAAGCTCTTAGCACATTGCTTGGCACAACCTTTGATTCAAGAAAAGTGTTTGGGATGAATGAAGACGAAAATCTCAAAAAAAAAAAAAAAAAAAGAAAGAGACCCTCAACCAGGGAAAGCAAAGAGGGGATTTTGGAATTTGGGAAGGGGAAGGAGAAGCTGCTTTACTGATGGACTTCCCTGAGGAGGGGAGAAGAGGGAGAATACCAGGAATCAAGGCTTTATTGTTATGCATGTGAGCCTCAGGTTGTTTTTTTTCTCCTTAATTTTAATTTTTTAGCTCCAGCTGGCAGAGCCCAATCCTCCCCTGCCAGCTGCCTGTCTGAGATGCTGGACAGCTGCCAACAGCTGTGCCTGCAGAAAGAGGGCTACCCCAGATACCCACAGCACGCCTCTGAATATCACTCCTTTAAGCTTGCTTGATAACTTGTGGGGTTTTTTGCATCTCATCATTAAGCTAGTTATCTTTTGAACACTCAGCTCTCTTCACGAATTAAAGTGGTTGTGCTGCTCTCAAAAAAGATTTAGTTCCTATCAATTTTAATGTCACAAACTTCTTTATGTATTCTAGTCCTGCTTTTGATTTTTGTTGACAATTTTCACGTTTCCAAAGTAGCTTCAAGACCGAAATATCAAAATAAAACTAAGCACATCAGTTGATTTATGACTTTTATTGCTCCTTGCTCTTTTTTTTTTTTTTTTTGTAAGTGAGAGAATTCAAATAGTTTTGTTGTTTAATCTCATATTTGTATTCATGATCTCATCTGTAGTGACCATAAGTTGTCACCTGATGGAATCAGTTCAGTGACCTGTACAAACTAAATTAGCAATCTCTATCTAGTTTCCACTGGATATGTGTCTGAATCACAGTTGGCTATCTTGTTATCTGCCTAGTTAAAAGTTCAATGAGAGAATGAACCAACCTAGCCTTTTATCCCTAGGGGTTGTCTCAGCATACTGGAAGCTCATTAACAGATCTTTTGCCCTGAGACCAGCCATAGTGTACTTGTTCTAACAGGTTTTCTTACTTTGAAACATAGTAAATATTTATTGCAAAGTCAGTTGACATTTAATCTTTAAATAATCTTCTGCATTTGTTTGTAATTTACTCAGGAAGTAAGCATATTCTATTCTGTTAAAATATTGATTCTGATTTATGACTTAGTAAATTAAGAAATGATTGGTTTGCATATTAAACTTTATAAGTAACTCACAATCTATTACGTTTATATTTCCCTTTAGAACTCTGCATAGTCTTTCTATGAATGTTATCTGTGAACATGATGGGAGAAAGAATCATTTTTAATTCATCTTTATATACTTAGCATCTAACCCAATACTAGCACAAGATACAGGATATTTAATAAACTCGTTTGTGTCTTTCAACATGTCAAAGAAGATGATAGATGTAATAGTATTAAAACTTGTCCACAAATTCCTTGGTACTCATTATATTAATTTCCTGTTGTTGCTATATAACAATTTCCACTAATTGATATGCTTAAAACAAACATATTATTATCTTACTTTTCCGAAGGTCAAGAGTTCAAAATGGGTGGAAAATCAAGGCAGGACATCGGTTTCCTTGCCTTTTTTAGCTTCTAGAGACTTTCTGAACTTGGCATGTTGCCACACCTCACTCTAATTTTCACTTTGGTCATCATATCTCTTAATCTGGCTTTGACTCTCTTGTTCTCTTTCATATGGACTTTTGTGATTGCACTGAGCCCAAGTAGATAATCCAGGATAATCTTCCCACCTCAAGATCCTTAAATTACTCACATCTGCAATGCTTTCTTCACCATGCAAGACAACACACACACAGATTTCTAGGATCAGCAAATGGACACCTTTGTGCGCATGTTGGTAGTGATATTTAGCCTAATAAATTCCTCAAGAGAAGTAGCATAATTATACTTCTTTTGAATAGAATTTATCCATAAAATAGATTGTAATGGAAATATTACGTGATTTCCAAGTCTAGGTTATATGAGTGAATACAGCTATAAATACCTTCTACCTCGCTTCCTTTCTTCTTTCCTCTTTCTCTTGTGAATGAGCATTAGAAATTATGCTAATACATCTTTATCTACCTCTATATACTGATTATATTGAGGTTGTTTTGTTAGAAAGATAATCTGGATATGACACAAAGACCACAAAGACAGATCCCATGAAACATTAGAAGTTCCATCTTCCAGATGTGGGAGCCTTCTAATCCTAGACGACATATATGAAAACAGTTGAGTGAAGAATTTTTTGAGACTCTCATTCTAGCCAGTCTTATTGCATCTGTGGAAAAGATTTTAAAAATGACGACTCTCTGATTCCAGATTACACCCAGAATGATACATGAATTATAGTTGCTTTAAACCAAAGCTAGTGGATGGTTTCTTACACAGAAATAGATATTCAAAGAATAAAAAACATTTTTCAAATTTTGATCTGAGAAAATAGAGGTTAGAACATGACATGTAGGAAAAAGAAATATTCATGAAGCAACTCACATTAAAGAAGAGTTAGTGTAGAATTGATACATTAAGTGGAATCCTGGTCAGATCTCTTAAGTCTGGGGTGTGTACTTGCTGTGTGACTCTAGGTATGATCCTTAATATTTCTGTGTCTCAGTTTCCTCCACTGTAATATCTATAGAATATAATAATAACAATACCTCCTTCATGGGAATATTCTGATAATCAAGTGAGATTGTGAGACAAAATGCATAAACACAGAAGAGTGTCTAATCCCTCCAAAAAATATAAACTGTTTTTTAGTATATGAATTAACAAATTCAGTGTATTTTTCAGGTTTTCCAGCTTTTTTTTTTAAATAGCATTAAATTAATTAGTTAATAAATGTCCAAAGACATTGTATAAAGATGCCCCAGTTGTCTGGCTCTGCATTTAATCCCCTACTCAGAAATTAAAAAATAAGCAAAACAATATACCCCCAAATATATAGTAACTATATAACTTGGATATTTATTTGTAAGTAATAAGGAAGGAATTCACATTTTTTAAGGCCTATAGACAAAATTTTCCTTATGAAAAATTCTCTGAAAAGCAAATTTCCTTCCTTCCTTCCCTCCCTCCCTCCTTCTCTCCAACCCCCTCCCTCCCTCCCTCTCTCCCTCCCTTCCTTCCTCTCTCCGTCCCTCTCCCCCTTCCTTCCTTCTTTCTTCTCTCCCTCTCCTCTCCCTTCTTTCCTTCCTTCCCTTCCACCCTCCCTCCTTCCCTCCCTTCCTTCCTCTCCCCTTCCCTCCCTCTACCTCTTCCTCTCTTTCTTACTTTCTTCTTATGGAAGGAAAGATGCAGACAGAAATAAAAGGTAGAAGGCAGGCAGTCAAGCAGGAAGAGAGAGGAGGAAGAAACACTTTTCCTGTCCTAATTAGGTCTTCATCTTTGTTGCTCCCCCAACCCAGGTCTTGAACATGGGTCCTTGGGACACATGTGGCCTACATCCAGGGCGGTCTTGAAAATAAATGTTCTATTCCCATTGATTTATCTCACCACCATCCTATACATCCAAAAACCTGTAATTATTCCAACCTTTGCATTCTTAATATCTATGTTTAAGAAAGTCATCTGTGCTAACGAAAAAAACCACAATCATATTGCTAGCAGTAGAAATTTATGGAATCCTGGAGCATCCAGGTGGTCTTAGTGGTTTAATTCATCAGGTGCCATCCACCTAAATTCCAAGGTTCCTGGTTCAAGTCCAAGGATCTGGGGAAACAACAAAGATTAACAACTAAATAAAATAATCTACCTCTTCCTCCTTTTTCTGCCTGCCTGCCTGCCTGCCTATTCGCCTTTATTTTTGCCTGCACTTTAATAAAAATAAAAGGAATTCTGTGTGTTTTCACCCTCAAAACTTATCAATAGACCTATTATATACTACTAATAGTAAAATTCCCATATGACATTGTCTAACTAGTTATGTGTCATCTAAATCCATATGCTAAAATCCTAATTTCCTATGTGATGGCTTTAGGCTTTGGGGAGGTGACTAGGTAATGTGAATTGAGTGCTCATGAATGGGATTAATACCCTCATATAAAAGGCTCTACAGAATTCCCTTCTTACTTCTGCCATGTGTGGGTACAATGAGAAGTCTAAATGCATAAAAAGTCTTCATCCAGTCATGCTGTATCCCTGACAATGAATTTCCAGCCTCCATAGTTGACAGAATCAAATGTGTTTTGTTTATAAACAGGTTTGTGACATTTTGTTATAGAATCTTAACCCGACTAAGACATCACCTCATCCTGAATTTTCTTATCTGTTCTCGAACTTGAACTACACACTCCACTATCAAGATGAAAAGCAAAGTTGGTAGAGAAAGATCCTACAAAAGAGCTAGAATTGGCAAAAGAAGAAATTAAAAAAAAAATCCTCAGAGTTCTGTGATACTCTTTGTATTGTTATGAGGCAAAACCTAGAGTAGGTAAATGTTTTTCTTTAGAAAAATGCTTTCAGTGTTTGCTCTTATCTTATTCCTCCAGTGTCAAGAAGTACATGGGACTGTGAGGGGATTGTTCTAAAAATTATATAATACACCTTGCTTCCTTTATTGATTTAACTGTTTAAAATAAAGGAATTTAGTGTCATGAGGTGATAAAATCTAAAAGAGAATGACTGGAGTGATTCAAATATTCAGTGATAAGATTGAAGCCTAAGAAGAAATTGATTGTGAAGTGGGTCCCTGTGGTCGGACTGTCTGAGAAAACTTTAAACAGTAACGTTAAATATTTATTTGGTTTCTCTTTTATATTATGGTTTGGTTGTTCTCAATGATCATGCAGGTATAAAAAGTTGATACATGGCACACTTTTGTTGGTGTCGCTTTGGGAAGTGGGAAGAAAGGACAAGGAATTCACATGAAGACAAGAGATATAGAGGAAGGTCAGCTACCTCAGAAAATGAGATGAGAAGAACAGACAAGGAATGTATTTGGAGACATCAGCAAGATGATGGAACAATAAACCTTAGCTGTTGGCCTCCAGAGAATCAGGGATTTAGCAATGATAGATAAAACAAGCATCTTTATGAGAGGTTTAGAAACCATTAAGAAGTTGTAGCATCCCAAAAATCAGATTCAAAAAGTTTAACTAAATACTAGCAAACCGAATTCAACAATGTATTTGCTAGATCATACAATATGATCAAGTGAGATTTATCCCTGTGATGCAAGAAAATTTCAATATATGCAAGCTAATTAATGTGGGATATTCTATCAACAGAAGAATAAAAATCACATGATCACATCAAAGGATGCAAAACATTTGACAAAACTCAATGTTTTTTCATGATAAAATCTCTCAAAAATTTAATACAGAAAGAATATACTTCAACAGCATAAATCCCACATATTAACAGTATAAAATGTCATTGCTTAGTTGACTTAAACAACAGAAATTGATTATCTCACAATTTTGGAAGCCTGCAGTCCAATACCAAGTTTCTGGATCATTCAATCTCTAGTCATCTCTGTCTTCCTGGTTTGCAGACATACACCCTCTGTCTTCACATGGTTTGTTTGGTTGTGCACTGTGTGTGTGTGTGTGTGTGTGTGTGTGTGTGTGTGTGTGTGAGAGAGAGAGAGAGAGAGAGAGAGAGAGAGAGAGAGGGAGAGAGAGAGGGAGGGAGGCTCAAGCTCTGTGTTTCTTCTTAATAAATTAGGACACTGAACCTATTCAATAAGGGTCATACTCTTATGATCTTACTTAAAGTTAAATTTAGATTCTTCAAAGTCCCATTTCCAAATTATGATAAAATGGAGTTTAGGGTTTGTAAATATGAACTTTGGGAAACACATACACTAAATACATTGCATATTTTAAGTTAATTGTTTTCATCACAACTGTGCTGAGGTAAATATAAGTATTACCAGCTTGTAGGAGATCATGGTGAAACAAAAGGAAGTAACTTTCAAAACTACTAATAGTGTGCAGATTTTCCTGATTATAGGATTTATGATTGCAACTCTAAGCCACTAAACACTAACTTTACCAGGTTCACTAGCTTATAAATCATAATATACCAGATTCTGTGTCTTCACACATAATTCTTTGTCTAACCAACTGTCTTCTCTTACCTAAGTTTATTAGATACTTCACCTCCTCCAGAACACAATACTTACCCACTGTTACATACCTCATCCAGAGTAATTCTTTTCTATGAACTTTCGTATCACTGGATTGTCATTGTGCAATTCTCTCTATAGTTATTTATGAGCTTTCTGATTTCAATTTACTAAATCTTGGTATTCTCTAACAGGTAGCACAACAGTTGACACAGAATTGCATTTCAATAAATATTTATTGAATTAATCACCTGAGGTGATGTATAGTAAGCAACGGTCATTACATTCTAGTCATGGAAGCTTTGGTTTGATCATCAATCTATCCTAGCTACATGGATCATTGCTCACTGTTCTAATTTTTTTCTTTCACTAAAAAGTATTTACTTAGTCACATTTTTGCACGTAAAATCTTTATTTAGAGGTTTGATTATCTTTTTATTTTAGTGACCAAAAATATGCTTCAGAAACTTAACTCATTTATATCAAGTGGGCATTGATAAAATTTGGTTTTATATTTTTTCTTTAAAGGCATAGTTTCCAAGAACATATTCACCACCTTAGTTGGGAACTTGCCACCCTGAGGTGCCTCCTCTGTTGTGTGTATATGCCAGGCATCCAGCTCCATGTCCCTGGCACCTCCCAGGGCAACAAGTAATGTTTTGCTTTTTCAGTAACTATAGTAAGCAGCTTGTTTTTTTTTTTTTTTATTTTATTAAACTAGCCTTGCACTTCAATATTTTATAGATTTCAGGCGTGCATAATTATATATTAACACCTGAATATACTCCATTAAGTTCATTACTACTTTAATTTTATTCTTCTTTGGGTACTAACTTTGCCTAGGCCTCAAGATTTGAAAATACAGAACTTAAAATTTCATTCCACTGTTAAGCTTGCAATGTAATTTTTAAAGTGCAAACAGAATCTAGCGGTTATATTTAGTTTCTAAATTGGCATTTATTTGGAACACAGCATTGAAAATTGTCTTTACATTTTCTGTTAGCTTATCAGCAGGTATACTGTTCAATGACTTCAAGATATACCATCAACTACCATACTGGCCCAAGTGACTTAAAATGATCTCTGGCTAGTGACATTAAGCTTTTCTATAGAATAGGAATCTTCTTACATAGTAAGGATCATGAAATACTGGTTTATATCAATAATATAATTCATGATTTTTTAATTTGTAATGATTAGAGTTAAAGTCTTTAGACTAGTGATATATTAATAGATAATAATATGCTCACTTTGTTTATAATATGTGTATTTCATGAGTTCAATTATTAACCTAACAAATCATACTCCCTAGCAATACCTGGATT
Organism: Solenodon paradoxus; assembly: GCA_004363575.1. Taxonomy (NCBI): domain Eukaryota; kingdom Metazoa; phylum Chordata; class Mammalia; order Eulipotyphla; family Solenodontidae; genus Solenodon; species Solenodon paradoxus. The sequence continues at coordinate 767,530 of RJWH01000178.1, read as the reverse complement.
CATGCATATTTCATTTTGAATTAATTAAATAATGCCAGCCATAATACAGGTTGTCAAGATGAAGAAATTTTTAGATTTTAAATTTCATAACTTGTTTATTAAATAGAAGATACTTTGAAATTTCTTAACCTGGTGCTTATCATTTTAATTATAAAAAACGGAATGCCAAGTTGTCTTTACAGCAATATGTAGCAAGATAACTTTTATATCTCCTGCACCTTATATAGTCTAGTTGTGTTTCAATATTCTGGCATTGATTTTATGATGAAAGCTTCTATCCCTTCTTTATTATGTTTTATTACTAAATTGAACACTTTAAGGATACATTGGTTACTTTTTTCTAATTTTGATCTAATATACTAATGTTAGTATTTCTGTGAGTCACAGGACAGATCGGATTTATGTCAAGGTAAAAGGAAAGAGAGAGAGGAGAGAGAGAGAGAGAGAGAGAGAGAGAGAGAGAGAGAGAAAGACTGTACTCATACTAATAAGAATCTAAGTTTATGCATTTATAAAGAGACCTCTGAGAAATAGTTTTAGCATCAGAAGTCATATTTTCTTTCATTGTTCAAAGGGTAAGAATTATGTCATTTCTATTTTGATATTGTCATCATGCCCTTGGTAGTACTGGAGGGGCATTGGACAGTATATTAGTGGTTGGGCTGCCATAATGAAGTACTATAGAGTGAATGACTTAAACAATAGGACTTGTTTTCCACCAGCTCTGGAAGATGGGAATTCAAGGTGGTTTGGTTTATCCTGATGCTTCTCTACTTGACTTATAAAATATTACCTTCTCATTATGTCCTCACATAGCCTGGACTCTAAGTAAGCTCTTCCTTAAGGCCTCTGGGTAGGTCTTCCATTTCTATAAGGATCAATCAAATTAATTCCTACCTTAAAAAACTTACTTTAACTTAAATAGTTTTAAAAGCTTTATCTCCAAATACACTAATCCCCCCTTATTCTTGGGAGCATATTCCAAAAACCCCAGTTATGGATACCTGAAGTGTCAGGTAATACCAAACTCTACATACACTATATTTTTATTGCATACACATATGTATGATGAGTGTTTAATTTATAAATTAGGCAAATCAATAGGTTAACAAAAATAAACTAGAATAATTTTGACCATAGGCTACAATAAAAGTTTGCGGATATGAATTTAGTTAATGAGTATGCTATTTCTCTCAAAATATCTTATTGTGTATATTGTTTTCAGACCCAGTTTTGACAAAGAAAATGAAGCTTTGGAAAGTGAAGTCATGTGTACAAGGGAATTATCGTACAGTCACTTTCTGAAAAGGTATGTTTTAGGCCTTCAGTCTATGAATATTGGAGGATACATTTCCATCCATAACAGGTAGAACAAAACAAGCCATATAATCACTTTCCTTTTCATGTTTTGCAAATTTAGATTATTTTTTATGAGAAACAAGTCTTGAAAGGTCTGTGGAATCTATATTGAAAATGTTATTGTGGTATTTTATCCCAGGAGTATATAAGTTTGACTTATTAAGGATAAAAGATCATTTTTAGATAATAACCTTATTATCATTTTGAAATTATACCTGTTTATTATAATTCCTCTGTAATATTTTATGTAATACAAACTGTATTAAGATTATCGCATAAGATGAAGCTTGCACTATAGAATAATAGAGGGAAAAGAAGAAAGTGTTCAGTGTGATTATTATACTTAATGACAACTTTAAGGCATATATACATTTCAAGGAGCTGAGCATTAGAACTGAAATGAAAACCTTCCCTCTTGTGAGGTCTCTAAATATAAATCTGAATGCTATCAAATCTTTCAAAACTAATTTCCCATACAAGTGAGGAAAAGCTATAAAGGAATGAGACTTCCTTTTAATGAAATGGAAAATGTAATAGACCACTGGTTTTTTAAAACTCTATAATGTGTTCACTTTGTAGCACATTTAAAATTGAGTTTTTATTAAGTCCATGATTATTTACTTAGTAATTGAATTAAATATCTTAGATCAAAAGTGATGACAGTAGTTGATTCATTCAAAGAGTTTATTTATATAGAACTATATAAAATTTAAATTTGTGGCATTAGTTCAATGTGAAACACGTAATTATAAAATGGCATAATGGAGCTCCTGGAAAATACACATGTAACTCAGTGTTTGACCTATCTGTCATGACTAGACAAAGATCACATATTTTGTTTTATTTCCCATGCCTATTAAGAGATTGTTTCATCATCATGATTTTAGATACCACTTATTCTGTCATGTATTCCTGTACTGAAATTACCGGATTGTTTGTTTTTTGCACCACTGGAGTCTATCAAAGAACTTTCGTCTTTAAAAATACTTGTGAGTCCCTTATTAGTTACAACACCAGGTTGAACCATTGAATGGATATCCCTTAATAGATATCTGGGATACAAACTAAAAGGAAAAGTTATTCTTAAACTGCTGAGCTCTTCTTGTGAGACAGAGCTCAAACAAACTTTTTAAGACAATGTGATAATTGAAAAATTAAAAGTAAACAAGTGAGGCAAAAATTGTAAATAGACTCAGAAGTTGGGTAGATGGATAGTGACACCAAAGGTTCACAGAAGACAATAACATCAGAAGTGGAACTTAAAAAGAATTGGAGTAGTACAAAATGGAGAATTCTCAGTGAACAAAATGTCCAGAAATTCTGATGCAGATTTTTAGGTACCTATTTCAAGTTTGAAGAGAAGAGTTGAAATAGCTTAATTCTAACCTGGAGAGACAACGATCTGAGCACGAAGACTACAGAAATAAGAACTCTTACATAAAAAGCTTATATGGCTTACTATGAGTGTAAGCTTTGTCCTGTTGACAATGAACTTAGCAGTTTCAAACAACCCGCATTTCTGATCTCCCAGTTTTCCTGGGCCAGGAGTTAGCCAGGCTTATTTGAATCCTCTGCTCAGTATCTAAAATTTTCAAAGAAGGTGTAGGTTAGACTGTGTTTTCACCTGGATATTCAATTGGGGGGAAAAATTCCTTTCGGATTCATTTAAATCATTAGTAGAATCCATTTTCCTGTAGTTGTATGACTGAGGCTCCTAGCTTTTCATTGGCTCTCAGGTAGAGGCTGCCCTCACATCTTAGAGGTCATCTTTTTCTCTGCTTTTGGTATCTGCAGATATGGAATCACAATAGGACTTTTGTGTCTTTAAAGCCAACAGGAGGATTTATCCGTCATTTGCCTGCTCAAAGGAATCTTATACAACAGAATATAATCATGAGAATAATATATCATCACTTTTGCCAGTTTTTTGGTTAGAAGAAAGTTATAGGACTCCTCCCACACCAAAAGGAATAGGTAATGTAAAGATTTGAAATCAAGAAAATAACTATTACTATCAAATTATTTCCATGTTCCATACCCACATCCATTCCTAGAACTCATCATCAGCTTTACCTGTAAATTTATCAGAAAATCAAATCCTCAGGTCCAAACACAGACCTATTAAATTGGAATCTCAGGGACTGGGGCTCAAATTTCTGTGTTTTTAACAATATTTCCAAGCAATTTTGTTATCCACCAAATTCCAAGAAACACTGATCTGGGTGATAGATCTTGCTCTACTATGAGTAAAACTTGATGTATCATCTGCTGATATTGAGAAACGATCTGAAGGATGCTTCCAAAATCAGATTATCTCTTCCAAGACTGGCAGGAATTATAGTAATAAAAAAGAGCAAACAATATAAACTAAAAAAATAAAAAGCTGGGTCTGAAGCAAGGTTCAGCAGTGAAATCATGTATTGTACAACAGTCTATGATTGAAGGATGAGAATTTAAGGAAGTGGGTGATGAAGGCAATTCCTAAAATAAATCACGGAAAGTTATGGAGATGTTTTATGTGCTGTCTCTATTTGGGGACCTGGCTTGAACATTAGTGATACAACTGGGGAATAAGTAATGGATGCTGGTGTTTTTAATCCAGGTTAAGTCTATTGAATGAAACAATGACTGAGAAATGTCCACGTTCAAGGGACAGTTAGAGAAAGAAACCAATAAATGTGGTGCTAAAAACTGTTGGCAGGAAAACGAGGGAGATATGTTGGAAGCTAAAGAGTTAAAGCAAAGGAAGAGAGAAAGGAAGAAATATGTTAAAGGCGATTTCTAGTGTGCCATGCACCACAGGACAGTTAAAACACTTTCACTTATGAATGAAGCAATCCTAAATCAAATCACTTAAGGAAATAAATATCTGCATGGGTAAATTTATTTGTTCAGATTCATGATAAGTCCAGGTTGATAGGTAATTGGATATGTCTTGGCTAAATCTAGGATTCCACATCATGTTATCAGGAATCTCTCTCTCTCTCTCTCCTCCGCTCTCCCTCTCTCTCCCTCACACTTTCACACTTCTTCTGGCTTTAGCTATATGAACTGCTTTGGTCAATGGGACAATCAATATCAGTGTAATGTAAATAGAGACTTTCATGAGTGTGTGCCTTCTATCGCTTGTCTTAGATTCCTATCGTGTAAAATGGCTTGAGTTAACCTATTGAAGAGTAAGACACATAAGTCACTCTATTGCCATAGTTAATACAAGTTTACTCTCAGATACATGATAAGGCAGTGTAAGGCCATTTATCCCAGTTAATCTGCTAGCAGACCACATGGATCAGTTGAATTAGACCAGATCCAAATACTCCAAATGACATACACAATCTGAGAAACTGAAAGCATTTGCTATTTTAAAACCACTATTTTTCATTTTGTTACACAACACAATTTACTAAAATGGATGCACAGGATTTTCAAAGTTAATCCTCTTTTTTAAAATATATTCAAGACTCAACATGATATGCAAGACCCTCTAAGATATAACCTGCTTCTTCTTTAGAATAGTCACTTTTCTCTCCATACTAACCCATGTATTCCATCTTAAGTCTGTTTATACATGTGTGCAAACCTGTTCTCATCCCAAGTTCTCTCTCAAATCATCAACTTAATTTTTACCTCTTACCCTGTTGAACTGCTCTTCTGCATCATGTCTTGGTCCCCATTAAGAGGTAATATCTTTTTATGCTTTTCAAGGTCTTTTTTTCTATTCTATATTCTTTCTGATCCATTGACATAGAATAGTACCTCTTTTTCTTCCCCTTACGCAGTAACTCTGAATGACACCCAACTGTTTACATGTATTACTCTTATTCTATTGTAGTATGAGCTGTTATCTAGTTTTCTTGGTGTCTCTACCCACTACTAGAGTTGATGATATACTTACAGCAGTTTTATTGAATAATATATGAAGGAAGGAAGAGGGAAAAGACGGATGGGAAAAGAAGAGTTGGGGAGAGTGCATACTTTTTTTTTCCTGTTTTTTTCTAGGAGCGTGTAGAAGGAAGTTAATAATTCAAATCAAGGAAAATATTTTTGTTTTGCTTTCGTTGTGTGTGTGTGTGTGTGTGTGTTTTAATTTCTTGAGAGGATTAACTAGATTATGTGCTTTATTTTGAGTAAAAAGAGTTAAAATGAAGACAAAAGGTGTCTTGGATTATGTGTTTTGAATCTTGTTCAGTTGAACCAGTTAGCTTTCTGGCAATCCATAGAGAAGACTACTTATTTTTTCTGACATAGAATTTGAAGATACAAGTGTGTGTTTGTGTGTGTGTGTATAGAATATAGAAAACTGAGGAGTTCTCCACCATAACTTTTATTCATTAAATTTTAATTGAGCAGGCAAGATCTACTAGAAATGAAAGGGCATGAGGGAGGTAGAAGAGGTCATTGATATCTAGAATATATAACGTTTGACCTTCATAGAGAGGTATTAAAGATACCCAGGTAATGAGTTTTTCATTATCTTTCTTTGTTAACAAACCTATTTATTTTCCTCTTTCTCTGCTGTTTTGAAAACCTGCATACTGTTTGCCAATCATACTTTGGCAATATCTTCAGAACTTTTCTTTCTTAACTTACTATTTTTGAAAGGATAGACTAATGTCAGAGTTATATCTAATCCTGATTTGTGTAAAAGTGGTTTTACAGTTAGAAACCTTTCCATTTTAATATAATACCCAAACTTTCCATAATCTTTTCACTTTTAGTATGTTTATCTATTTTGAGGAAGAACCAACAGTGAGGGAGATTTGTTCAGTCTGTTATTTAACATACCTAAGGATTAAGTGGACAGAGTTGTGATAAAATTAATATCCCCTTTATTTCATGGCATAGAGAGATGTGAATAATTTTACATCTGACCCTCATCTCTCCCTTTAATGAAAGTATCTTGTGGCTTCTTAAGATATACTTGTTTCAGAGAAGGTTATAAATCTCACTTTAGAGTGTAATGGTCAAGACATAGCCCTAGAATAAATACCTTGGTTAAAAAAAACTGGAGGGAATGATAGTGAAAGGGAAAAGCATTCAGATGTTGGAATCAGAAAAAAAGTCTCAGTTTGAATCTTGATTCTGTTTTTCATTCACTTTGTGACCAAGATTATGTTTCATACTCTGTCTTAGGGACGGTTTTTGGATTTGATATAATAGGATTATTGTCAACATCAACTGAATAGCACTTCTCAAGTGGCAAGCAAAATGTGTGGGAATAATAGTTTCTTTATCAATGATTTGTGCTTTCTCCTTTTACTACTCTCAATATCAAAATAAAAATTTGCTCACATGGTCATTTTTGTGTATAAGTATTTCTTTATAGATGAATAGAGTTTTGCTGAGTTGTATTACAAGCTGGAGATGTTTAACTTCATATATTACTCACAAACACTACACATAATTTACATTAAACATGTTAAATGTCTTTTAAATTTCCTTAGTTATTTGCTTTTTCAGTCCCTCATTTACTTCCGTGTTCTGCATTAGTAAATTTCTAACGTGAATTGAAATCTAGCTTGTTAGGCAAAATATTCAAAAACTATTGAATTCTGTGAACACTGTTCAAATATATTTTGTCCAAAAAAAAATGAGTAGTGAATATATGCAGATCATTTCTTAAGATGGAATCATCATATATTATATATATATATATTTCATATATTGTATTTATATTTCAATCATGAAAATATTTGGAAGTTAAGTTCATGGGTATATATAGAATACCAAAAAGAGGTAGGGAGTAATTTATAGAGAGAGAATGCAAGCATGAGTTGCACCTAATCACCAATTAAATTAGCATTCCTAAGGTCATATATTCACCACCCCCACTTCTTTTCAGTTTAGTGTAAGGACAGAACACAGCCTTTCAGATCTCCTCTTTGTCCTGAGGACATAGACAAAGAAAGTGTCATATCAGTATCAAGAGAGACCTCTAAGAAACAGAAACGAAGCAAACCTGGCAAGTATGTTTGGAATATCAGCATTGAAGATAGTGTAAGACCTCTGGGAAATGTTGGAGCATTTTGGTGTGGGCTTAACCCTGTTCTTTAGCTTCATGGAAGCAGCTATTCTTTAATTCTTTATTCACTTTTCAGACTTTGACCCTGGACCTCAGACCCATTGCCAAGAGTTGCCTGGAATAAGATTCTAGAGTAAGAAATTGTTAATAGAGGTCTATTGTGAACCAAAGACAATAGGAAGAAAAGGAAAAAAGAGGTCTTATGCTCAGGATTTTAGAACTTTGTGGGTAAGACAGATTAATTATCAAGCAAATATCAGCAAATTAAAAGCAAAAGTTACAAAACAAGCATCATATTAAAAATATAAAATGATGATGTATCGCTAATCTCATTGTCTAGATTTTTCTATGATTTTGACTAGGTGTAATTTACAACTCTTATCTTATTCCTTATATGCTTAATTTTGTGAATATATAAAATGTATCTCTCTGAAGAACTTGATGACCAGAGTGGAAATCAACTTCAGAGGTTTGGATAAAGATCAATACTGAGGATGAAACCTCCTTTATTTATAATGACAAATGCCTCTTGGTGTGTATGGGCACGTATTGAAGGTAGCAGGTCCTATGAATGTACAACTGTCAAGCTCAGCATGGAAGATTTGGAAAAAAGGGGCTGTGTAAAATTTCAGATTTCAGCAGCTTCACTGACAGGTTGGCAATTTAAGACGTTATTAAACTTTGCTTATTTCCAATACAGTCATTAGTTAAAATGGTATTATAATAGTACCAGAGGATTAAGAATTAGTACAGTTATCCATATAAGTACTTAACACTATATTATTCATAGATATTAGCTATTTTTACTAATGTGAAATATACTTTGATAGCTGTAATAGTAAAATTACTGCTTTATTTGTTTCATCCATAAATTCTTTATATGTATACACATGAATATAAAATTTACAGCTGTGTAGAGTAAGCATGATAACATGTGGAAATATAAGTAGATTTTTTAACAGCAAACACATTTCTAATATGTATCAAAATGCATCTACTTTTATTGTTGTTACCGTTTCCTTTGAAGTCCTACTTATAAGTAAAAGGAACAAATCCTTAATGACATACTTTATACTGCTCTAAGGAGTAGTAAAAGTGTGGTTTCTTTGTGATGCACTAAAATGTGAAATTTTTATATTCTAGTAACTATCTTGTTTTACTTCAATTATTACCTTCACTCTCATTTTTTTTTTAACTATTTCTTGTGTTAATACTCTTCCAGGAACTTAGTAAGCACTAAGGAGCCTCTTGTTGAATGAATGAGTGGATTAATTAATGAATGAATCATTAAGCTATGAGGTAATAGCCATAATTACAATAGAAATAAAGAAAAAATATAGATGTTAGAAAAATAATTGGAATAGCTATGAAAATCTGCAGAAGTTCATTTTGTTCATGACACTTTTCACACTTATACTGACATCATCAAAATTCATGGAATAGGTAGTTATTATGGGGTCATCTGCAAAGAATTACATAAAATCCATTTTAGGAATCTCTTCAAAACACAAATAAGCATAATTATGAAAACTGAATGTTCAAGGCCTTTTGAGTTATAATGATTACAAAATGGTACCAAGTCATCAATCCTTTCTGTATACATATACTTTGCAATATAACATTGCTCTTCTACTCGACAAAATGGGGGATATATTTCTCTATCTGGTACAGCCTTGATAGTGGCTGTTTCACAAAGAACGTGTAGAGAGTGACCTTGTGCTAGTTCCAAGTTTAGGTCTTGAGTGTCCTTGCAGGTTTTTTCTTTCTTTTAGAAACTTGATTTTATGTGAACAGACCCAACTTGACCTACTAGATGATTGGATACACTTGAACTAGGCTGGTTACGTCTAATAACAGTCAGTCACTAGAGAACTACAGAGCTGATGGCAGAAACAAATAATGAGACAAAATCATCCAAGTCTGGATTAGACCAAGAAAATTACCTGACTGTTCCATATACCTAGGTACAATAATTCAAATAATTTTGTCACTAGATTTCAATGTGGTTTTTGTATACAATGTAAAACCAGATCACCTATATTCTAATGTGGAGTTGATTCTACAATGTATGCATACTTCTTTACACGTTGTACATGAAATATGTTCATAATATGTACATAGACATGCACACCTATTTGAATGCATGATATTTTTATATAATGTTGGAGAGAGAGTAAATGCACATGAGCAAGTGAGCTTGGTGAATTCATTTTTTTAATCTCTACATCAATAACCTCATTGATAAGAAAGGCAGGTCTAACACTAGCTTTACATTTGTGATTTACTGCTTTGAGTCTTCCTCCCTATTTAGTCTCAACTCATAAATTTCCTTATAAATTGTTGCTATCAATAAGTGATGCAAGCAACAGCAATTATGATAGAAGTAGGGGAAATATTTGAATATACCTAAATTTTATCAGAGAAGAATTAAGCTTAACGTGTTACTGAGTAACCTAGTCTTGTGGGAAAAGACCTGCCTACTACTTCCAGCAACTATAAAGAAAAGTCATGACACCTCCTGTAACCTGAGCTTGCTGGAATGTAGCCAGCAGACAAAGAAGTTCCTGTGCCTGAAACCCCTTCCCCTAATTTACATCCCTCTCTTCCCGTGTTTGCTCTAGCTTATACAAGCATGTTCAAACCAGAAACCGGGGCTCAGCTCTTTGAGGAAGAAATCCCAGCTAAGACCACACGTGTAATATATCTGCTTAAAATACTTCCAAAGAGTGCTCGCTTGGTTTCTCCCGAAAGACTGTAATATTCTTAGGTTAACATCGTAATCACATCATATATTTAATGGTTAGGGCTCATAATATGTCATTGTTTTAGATCTTTTTATCATCTGAGAAAAGATATGACTGGATCAAACTCATCAAGAAATTGACATAGTTACAAACAGAGGAAAACACTCAAACTATATCCTTTTTGTAGTATTCAATATTCTAGTCTATCTTAGAAAATGCTGTTTTTAATATCCTGTTTTTCAAAAGCAAAATATCCCTATATAATTTAATAAGATTGCTTAATCATGATATTGTGAGTCCTATATAGAAACTTAACTCTTAATCACCTTATTTTTTAATTTGCATATATGAAACACAAAATAATTCTCTGGAGACTTGTGATTTTGATTAAGATAGGATATTAGGAAAAATATTCAATTAAAAATGAAGTATTTATTAGAATAAAAAAAAGACACCCAGAATTAAATATCTAACAACACACCTGAAGGAAATAGAAAAGTATTAACAATGAAAACTAAAAATCAGTAGAGGCAAGGAAATAGCAAAAAACAGAGCATAAAATAAATGGAATTAAAAATGAAAAGATTATTCAAAAGATAAATTAAACCAAGAGTTGATTCTTTGGAAAAAAAAATTATAGGCCCCTTTCCAGATTAGTAATGCCTAATAACAAAGAATCAGAATGAAAAAGATAAGATTACAACAGAGTCACATTATATAAAGAATCATGAAAGAAAATAACAACCATAACTATCTACCATATTTGTGAATCACAAAGTAATACATAGATTTTTAGACTAACAATCTCCTAAACAAAAGAAGGAAGATGGACATAACTTGAACAGACCAGTCACAAGCACAGAAACTGAAGCTGTATCAGAAGTCTCCCAAAAGTCAGAGCCTACGACTAGGTACAAGCAGATACTACATGACTTTCTGGAAATGCTAATCCCCATCCTCTTTAAACTCTTCAATCAAGGAGGAATAAAACTCTTCAGTCAAGGAGGAATAAAACTCTTCAATCAAGGAGGAATAAAAACACCCAAATACATTCTTGAGACTGACATTGCCATAATCCCCAAAATTAAAGAACCACAGCACCAAAAAAGAAATTGTATCCCAATATCACTGATGAAGGCAGACGTAAAAAATTCTCAACAAGATCCTAGAAAACCAAATTCAAAAGCACATTAAAAACATTATACAACATCATCATCAAGAGGAATTTATTCCAGGGATGTAAGTATGGTTCAATATATACAAACTAATAAATGTATTTTCCCACATCAACAAAGAGAAAATTAAGAAATCATATAATCAAATCAACAGATGAAGAAAAAGTACTTGACAAGATTCAACACTCACGGCAAACCCACAGTCAACATCATACGCAATGATGAAAATTTAAGACCTTTCACCTAAGAGCTGAAACAAGAAACACGTCCATTCTCACCACTACTATTCAACATAATTCTAGAATCCTAAGCCATAAAAATAAGGCAAGTAAAGGACCTTAAAATCACTCATATTGGAAAAGAAGAAATGAAGTTATCATTATTTGTAGAAGATATATTATAACCAGAAAATTTTCAGACTGTCAAGAAACTACTAGAAACAATAAATTAAACCACAAAGTGATAGTTTATAAAAAATCAACACGCAAAAATCAGTAGCAGCATTCCCATATGCAAATAATAAATTAGAGAAAAATGAAATTAAGAATGAAATCTCATTCACAATAGCACAAAAAAAAAAAAAAGATAAAATATCTGGGGATAAACTTAACAAAGGAGGTGAAAGAACTCTTTAACAAACACTACAAGGCTTTTTCAAGATAAATAGAAGACACAGATATGGAAAAGCATCCCACACGCATGGATTAGAAGAATTGCCACAGTTAAAATGACCATTACACCCAAAGCAATATATAGATTTAATGCAATTCCTATCAAAATTCCAGACGCATTTTTCAAAGAAATTGAGTGATCGATATTAAAGTTCGAATGGAAACATAAAAGACCTCAGCGCTACCCTCAGAAAAAAAGAACAGTGGAAGATTCATATTCCTTGACTTTAAACTATACTACAGAGTTAAAATGATCAAAATATTATGGCATTGAAACAAAAAAAGACACACAGACTAATAGAACAAAATCGAAAGTCCAGAAATAAAGTCACACCTATATAGAGAGCTATTCTATGACAACAGAGCCAAGAGCATACAATAGAGGAAGGAAAGTTTATTCAACAAATGATGCTGGGAAAACTGAACAGACATCTGCAAAAACAGTGAAAGAAGATTACTCATTAGCACTATGCACAACAGTTGTCTCAAGAATGAATCGAAGACATGGATATAAAATCCAAAACCATAGAAAAAAAAGTAGAAAAAAAATGCTCCATGGGATTGACCTCAAAGATGTCTTTGCTATGGCAAAAATACCAAAGTAAGACTAAATAATTTGGAGTTAATCAAACTAAAAATTTTCTTTACAGTGAAAGAAACAAATACTAAAACAACTAAAAAGGCAATTGATAAATGGAAAAAGATATTTTCACAATAAAAATTAGACAAGACCTTAACCTCCAAAATATATAAAGAACTCATACACCTCAACAACAAAAAAGCAAATGACTCACTCATAACATGGGCTGAGGAACTGGATAGACATTTATCTAAAAAAGACACACAAATGGTCTGTCTACAGGTACATTAAATATGTCCTACAGCACTCATCATCATGGACTATACACCAATGAGAATGGCCTATATTAAAAACAAAACAAAACAAAACAAAACTAGAAACAATATGGAGTGGTTGTGAAGAAGCAGGAACCCTCCCACACTGTTGATGGGAATATACATTTCTGTAACTTCTTTGGGAAACAGTATGGAGATGTCTCAAAATAACAAAGATGGAGATGGCTACCTGCTCTCCTTTTTCTTAGGACAGGTGAAGATTTCTGAGACATTGAGGATAATTTGACAAATCTTTGGAGCTGCCATGCCTCTTTTCCTATTTCATTCCACCTGTCTTATCTTCCTGTTCTGTGGCCTTGCATTCCCACACATATAAGAATCATATGCAATGCTTTGTCTCTGTATCTAAGGAAACTTGGATTAAGCATTTTTCTAATTTATCTGTCTTACTTTTCTGTCTTCTGTGTTGTCTTAAGTTGTATTTTTGTATAAGTAAATTCCCTATCAATTTTTAAATTCATTGAAATGAATGCTTATTTTGCTTTCTTATAATCACATTTTATTTATTTAATCATTTATAAGATGCACTGCAAATGAATAGTCTCTCGAGGACAAAAAAAAATCCTTACCAGCTAAGCTATATTTATTGATTGTAGTGCATCCTAATTTTAAAGATGAGAAAATATAAGGAATAACATATTTTTAGATTTTATTTTTTCAATCTAATTGTCTATGAAATATTTAAGTCTTTTAAAAAAAGCTTTAATTTTTATAGGTCAGGATTTCTATATTTGTTGTGTATTGTGGTTTTATGTTTATAATTTATTATTTATAGTTTCTTGAGGCAGTTCTTCAGTTAATTTTGTGGTTTTCTGTGATTAATTGCAAATTAATTTTCAGCCATATTTATTCTAACGTAAGCTTATGAACTAAAATTTCTCAAATATGATGTCAGTTGAATTCAACAAATATTGGTATGTAATTTTGAATGCAAATTGATTCTACATTCTAATCCAGTTTGGGTTCATCTTTGACTTGGCTATTAATGTATTCATTTAAAAGCTTCCACAGGTGTGAGATCTTTAAAAGTTAGTTTTCAACATAGAATTATAGCTTATTTACATTGTGATTAGGGAACATGCTCTGAATGATTTTTTTTTTATTTGTTGAGAGTCAATTTAAGGGATTTAGTGCTATGCCTTTTTATATTTATAAATATTTCATGTACACTTGAAAATATACTGATTTTCAGATTTTGGATTCAGAGTTTCAGCTTTCTATTTTTCTCACTTTTTTGAATTTCTATTATATATATGTAAGACTTTATTATTTAGTCTCTCATGTCTTTTAATTGGTCTTTCATGTTTTCTTTCTCTTTGGATTTCTATTTTTATTTTCTGTAATTTTCCATCTATGTTCTCTATTCCAACTGTATCTAATTTGCTTTTTGATAATTCCGTAGGGGTTTTATATTTTAGTATATCTTTTTTTAAGAGTTTGTTTTTAAAATGATTTATATATTTAAGCTTGATATTCACTATTTAAAAGTCTGTATTGAATAATTCTATTACATTAAAGCATTGTTTGTTGTTACTTCAAAGTCTTGCTCATGGAAGACTTTTCACAAGTATTTTGTCAGTTGGGGTTGTTGAGCTCATTCATATTCATCAAGAGTTCATATCTGTGAGAATCCTCTGTAGCAATAATTGAACACTATCTCTCTATAACATTTTTGCCTTCTCTTTCTATAACTTTAGTCTTAATTGAGATCCTTTTAATGTTAACTTGTTGCTACCTGTCAAAGATTTTTTTTTTCCCTAATCTACCTGTTGAATGATAATGAATGCCTCTGAATAAAATAAATAATGAGTTGTGTCCTGGTGGTTTAGCAGTTTAAGTCTGTTGCCTCTGATTGACACAAGCCACAGACATCCCAAGGAACCCAGTTCTGTCCTGGGTGGGTGGTTCAAGGGGAACAAAAAACCAAAGTGAATAATTAAATGATATAAATAAAATGCTACATTGCCCTCTCTCTTCCTGCCTGCCTGCATGCATTCATTTTTGCTTGCACCTTTTCTTTAAGAAAAATTTAATAGCTGATAATGTAATGTAAAAAATGTTATGAGTATACTTTACCCTCATAGGAGGTCCTAATCTATGTCTGTTATATGACTATTAAAAACAAATTATTTTGTTACTGAGACTAAAATACCCAAGGTCAATCCATCACCCCTCAGACAGTTGTAACCTCTACTTTTTCTTATCACTTTTTTCTACTTTCTTCTTGATTTTTGACCCATCGATTTTCTATTCCTGTGTAGTCAGCTATAGTTTTAAAATAACCTCTTTTTAGCATGTATGTGGAAAGGTATTCAAGAATTTGGTCTAACTAAATATTGAAAAAAATATACAAATTCATTGATTTCTGAGTTCATTTCAAAGTACTATGCAATAAAACTCTCAAATGTTTCCCTTTTTACCTGATATGGGGAGAAAATACCTTAATCTTATCTCTTTAAATAGCTAGACTATGTAACGAATTTAACACATAGATCTCTAAAAAACAATCTACTATAAATTTTTGTACAACACGGAAATCTCCAATAGCTTTGCTGGTAAAAGGGAATATAATTGTAGGCCTTTCTATCCAACCAAAATTAGCAGTTGCTATTTTTCTATTCCACAAAAATGCATCTAATGGCAGTTTACTGAAATTCCATCATTGCAAAATGTCACTAGTGTAGAAAAGAAGCCACTCATATAATCAGAAAAATACTATGTTTAGCTAATTTCTTCAACCTATCAACTTCCAAATTTGTAATTTTAAAGTATAACTACAGTAATAAAATATGAAGTTATAAAGAAGTGAATTCATTAAGTGTTCTTTGTACACTAGAACATGAGATTTTAGCCACTATTTCCAAGTATCACTTTGAAACAAATTTTCAGACAAGTATTATAATTTTGTAATATTATAATGTGTAAAAATCTTGACTAGAAAACAAATGCTCATTTGATTCAAAATTAAATTTACAAATATAGAATTGGTGATTTAAGCAGCTTTAAAAACAGTTGCTTGTATAATTTTGCTCAAGTAGAAGTATAAAATCATAATTTAAAAGATATCTACAGTGAGTATTTATCAGGGGAGTTACAGATATTTTATCTTTTAACCCCAATCCACCCTTTTTTGTCTTGTCTTGTGTTATTGAAGATGATCCACACCGAGATATTTTTCTGTCACACCTGGTGCAGTGTTTATCAAGAGACACCATGAAATGGAGTCAAGAAGGAAAAATGGGAGCTTTTATATTTTAAAGTTTTTTAAAAATTCATTTCTTTTTATTTATTTATTTTTAAAGGAAAGGTGCATGCCAGTATGAAGGCAAGCAGGCAGGCAGGCAGGAAGAGGGAGGAGGAAGAAGCATTTCACGTATTTATTTCATTGTTTACTCTGATTGTGCCTCCAGGATCCAGGCCGTGAACTCAGGACTATATGACCTGCTTTCCTTCTATGCGATTGACCTAACTGCTGCTTCACCAGGCTGAGACAGGGGCTTTTCTTATTAGTCCCATTTTGTTTTATTCTTCTAGCTCAAAGGTCAGTGGTTTGAGGGATTCCCGGGTGAGACTCCTCATTTGCCATCATTCCCTCAGACAGTTACCTTGCTAGTGGTGAGTGAAAATCCAGTGTGCATTCTTCTGGCGAGTGTCACATCACTGCAGAGTATGATTGCCATATTTACCAAGTAAAAATACAAGACACCCAAATAGATTTGGATTTCACACAAGCAATTTTATTTTGCATTATTTAGGATATACTGATACCAACCTTTTATTCATTATTTATCTGACATTCAAATTGTGTCCTGCATCCCATACACTATCTGGCAACCTTACATACAGTGAAATTTTTCTTCTTGACAGACCCAAATAGCTGGTATTCTGGTTGGCATCTACCTCTCTGCAGCTCTGACTTGCAGGTCCTCTTTGAACTTTGCAATGTAGAGTCCACAGCTTCTCCAATGAAGTCTGAGTTTCAGTCTGGGTTGGGGTGGGGGCAATTCTTCCAAGTCACTTTTCTCTCAGTGTTAAATGTAATGGCCACTTTTTTTTTTTTTTAATCACCTTTAGTTAGTGAATAATTCTCAAATTTTCCTTGTGCCAATGATTGTAATGGTTCCTGTTTCTTAACTGGATGCTGGTTGATGAACATCTAGGTCACTAGAAGTGACCCAAGGAGCTATAACTTAAAAAATGGTATTTAGGAATTGGTTTTGTCATGCACATTGGCTGATATCCTGACTGTGGGGACACAGGATAATAAGAATTCATGCAAGCAGGGGCATCACAATTAATCAAACTGCCACCTGTGGTAGATTCTGATGAAGTGCCAGTTGAAGCACTAGTCTTGGGTGCCTAAGTGGCTGTAGTACTTGCCCATTAAGCACTCATCCTGCGTATAAGAGTTGTTGTGTGAGAGGAGTCTGCTCAATGCGCTGGAACACTTACAAAAATAAATGACAAGCTCTATCCTTTAATCCTCAGTGAGAATAATGACTTGAAAATCACAGCCTATGACAACCATTATGCAATGTTATTTTTTATTACCCATATATCTGATAGTGCTCAAAAAATCAAATCTACGGGAAATTCAGTGGGGGTCGAGCAAAGGGTGGTGGGGTCCAAAGGGCAGTGATAAGGGACTTGTGGTAACTTGGTGGCGGGTAGGTTGTGTGTCATATATTTAAGGAAAGGTGAGCTTGCACATATGAGTTTATTTCATTGTGCAAATCAAGCTACCTCAATAAATATTAAAAAAATCAAACAGTAGTTGTGTCTGTAACTAAATAAAAATATCAATTTAATTCACATGTCAACATGACACAATTTCTCATGTGAATATTGCCTTGATTGAGAAAGAATGCAGTCATGAAGCCTAGAGTGAAACTGTTTCTTTGGAGTCATGTAATATGGACATGTCAAATGCCCAAGTCAGTCTGAGCTTCCTCTGAATTATGGAAGAAGCCTTTCCTCTTTTGTGTAGAGGAAAAGTTACATCTCAGAATGTGGCTACAGGTAAGATGGAGATTGAGGGCTTCCACCCACTGGCGTATCTCTAGCATCTCAATGAGCAATTTTCTTGGTAGTCACATGTGGAAGACATAGTAGTAATCGCTGTCCCACAATTTTCATTGTCATTTCACTGAAAGTCTTCTTAGTGTCTTTTGCTAATACTCCCTGCAGGTCACTTCCATAGGAGAATGTGATGGGGTTTCCTGGTCTACATTGTCCAGCAATTTTTGCCAGTGACCCAGCATATGGCTTCCTCATCCTTGTGTGTAGGACAGCCAGGGTCACACAACTTCTAGTGAGCTTCATTAGCAGCCCTGCAAGCAATTTCTTACTCCAGATAAAAGGAACTGCTTTAGTAATGTTGCTGAGGTGTGGGGAAGGGGAAGCATTCTATAGCCTTACGATTATGATGCCATCTTTCAATGAGCCTCTGCTCTAGACTGTGAACTGCACCAGGTTTTCTCAGGTATTTTTCTTCCCAGTTAGATGGAAAGAGATTGTCTGAGTCATCTGAAGTTGGATATTTTCCTTCTCTGATTATACCCTAGCCTGTTAGGCACAGATTAACTAGTTTCCTTTGAGGGCAGGCCTTGTTGAGAAGAACTGAGTGCTCTAGATTACTTCAAAAAGGTTTCATTCCCTCTCCCTCTACTGGAAACAGGAGAGAACTTCCTTTGATGTTGGCTATGGGAAACTGGTTGATTTTCTGGAGATAAATCTCAGAATATTGTAGGGACCTCCCTTTGACTGGGTCCTACTAGAGGTTTCCTTTTTTCTTTCCTTTTTTTTTTTTTTTTTTTGCAATTAAAATAGCTTATTAATTTTTATTTTAATACAATCATGAGAAAAAACACCTAAGTTGCAGTATTCTTTTCAAAGTTAAACTGCAACCAATACTTCAAGCTCTGAACTCCATCAACAATATTTTCTGATGTGTTAGATTGTAATATTTTATGTCATTACTTAACATTTATGTATCAGTCCTTTATAAGTGATGGAACCTGCCTTACTCAATACAATGCAGCCTTACTATATTGAGAGAAAAATATTCCTGGCCCAGAAATGTCTGTTGACAGATGAAATTCCTAGGATTATACTTGACTTTCATAGTTGAGAACACTAATCTTCAGTATTTCAAGTTTACATGATATTGATACCCATCTCCTAAAAGACTGATCATTGCACTTTAACACCGAAGGTAAGGGTTCCTATGTTTATACATTTCCTCTTAAATAGCAGCACTTGAAACAGAACACGGAGAGGCAAGTTATTAGCAAGTAGGATAGAAAAGCTGTTTCATATCACCTACTTTAATATCATCAAGAGGATCCAGTTCCTTTCCATTTATTACATATGACTTAACACTGGTTTTCATAATCTCTGTTTACCAAATCTAGAAAAAGGAAATTAAGGTGATCCAAGCAGATTAATAGCACAGCCCTGAAAAGAATTACTTTTAAAAGAGGACATGCCTTTTAAGATACAGGTGACCCAAAGGCTTAGTATAATTTTAAGCTTTAATACTTGCAAGAGTTTAAATTCTACAAATTTAGAAAACATCATTTGAAAATTTAATCACACTTCTTTTGTCTATTTTCATAAAATTTAAATACTAAGCTTTTATTTATTTATTTATTTTGTTTCGATTCATATTTTCCATCTTCAATAGAGTATGAAAAAAAAAATTAAAAGCTTAAATTTTTTTTTTTTTAAGGAAAGGTGCAGGCAGAAATGAAGGTGAGTAGTCAGGAAGGCAGGGAGAAAAGAAAGCAGCACTTTATTTTTACTTAGCTTTTCTCACTGTTTTCCACCAAACTTGGACCTGTACTCAGGGGTATGTGACTTGGGCTTTCTCATAGTTGACCATCTAACTGCTACTCCATCCGGATGCACCAAAAAAATCTTAATATTTATAAAAAATAAGCTTAAAAATTAAACTTATTTTAAAGGTAGAGTTGCAGGCAGGAATGAAGGTGAGCAGGCAGGCAGGCAGAGAGGAGGAAGAGATGTTACTTAAATCAGTTATTCACGATGGTTGTCCCCCTCCATCCACTTCCACCCCGAGTCCTGGCATGCAGAACTGGGTCCTTGGGATACCTTGGGGACCGTGCTGGCTGGAGAAGTAAGTCTAATTCGACTTAGAAATGATGTTATATAAGTTTGTAGCATTAACACTTCTGCAGCAGTGCCCTCGAGGGCCCAAGTAAACTATTATTAAAACTTATAAAGTTGCATCAAGACTTCTGGGACACATATCACTACATGCTCATTAACACTAGACCACCATGTTGGTTGGAACTATGGACACATTTTTAATAGGGTCTCAGTTTTAAAGAAAATGTAACAGGTTTGGTTTATTTCTAACCAATATTAAGTTTAAAAATAACATTTTAAATTCAAATTGTGGTTTGTTTGCTATCAACCTCTTTACTGCAACCACAGTTCTAAGTCATGTTCTCCATTTTCTTTCCTGTTTAACTGCCTGAAATCTTTAACTCGTATTCTAATTTTTAGTATACCTGCAATTCCTTTCATGAAGAATACTTGTCTTCAATGTGCCTTTTTCCCTCTGTCATAATAATGAACTCTTCAAAGATGTCACTTAATGCCCTTAACAAAGAGGAAAATCATCAGAAAATGAGAAGTACCATCTTAGTTCTCAAGAAATGGGTGGACTCAACAGAAACAGAAAATCAACTGATTCTGTTTATGATTCAAAGCACGCTAATAAATAAGTAGTGCTTGCAGAGTATTTGAATGACAAGTGTTATTCAGTAGCTTTTTGGTTTAAATGATTACCAATGAAGACTGGTAGCTTCAATGAGATAGTGGGGAAGAATAACCCTTCAATACTTACTAGTGTTGCAATCTGTTCCTAAGTGGCTTTATGAATTGCTAATAGTCCCATGTTCTGATGATAACGTTGTATTAATTTCTAAAAGCATATGTAACTATACTGGGGGAGGCGCAAGAAAACTGGAAAAGCATAAAAATTCTATAGTTAGTATTTTAAGGTCTAGAATTTTTAAACTGTCAATTAAAAAAAAACTTGCATAGGTTGTGTCTTTGTGTGGGTTAAGAGCTTTTGCTTTGGAGTGGTTTTTTTGTGACTGCTCATATTAAAAAGCACAGCTGAGTGTGTTGTATTGCTAAGGTCCCATTCTTTCCAATGAACGTAATCCTGGATGTCCACGAGTCTTGACTGTCCCCAGGACTCTTGAATTTGACGTCTTTCTTTTGGGTGAAAATACTAACTGCTGGGCGTTTTTTGCTTTGTTTTTTGTCTTTTTGCTTTTTTTTTTTTAAATAGGCAAAACATAAAAATTATATAGTTAATGTCTTTTGAAGTATAAAACTCTAAACTATTAATTTAAAAAGCTCACATATTTCATAACTCTTGATAAAGTTTTCACTTTGGAGTGTTTTTTTTTTTTTTAACAGTTTACAGTAAAAAGGACAGAGGAGGGTGTTGCCTTGATAAGGTCCCATTCTTTCCAATGAGCATAATCCTTGATGTCCACTAACCTTTGACTATCCAAGAGTCTGCTGAATTTGATGTGTTTGAGATGAAAATGTAACTGCTCGTTTTTCTTTGCTGGTTTTTTTTTTTTTTTCAAGTTTTTATTTTATCTTTTTTTAAGTGGAAGAGTTGATACTTCTCCTGTCAGTTAGATGAGGGGTTCATGATGTTATCATCCCTTATTTTTCCATTAAGAGACAATAGCATTAGAATACTGAATACCAATGACATCAGTGCTGAAAGATCTCACATCAGCTCTGCAGAAGTTTGTCTTCACACTCAGGAAATAGCCTCATCATTCCATGCTCCTTCCTTACTAAGAAGAGCAAATAGAAAGTTGAAGTTGCTGTTATCTGCTAAGGAGCTTAGGTCAAAGTAGTATTTGGCATAAACATTGGCAGAAACATTGCTGTTAAACTGAAATAGGTCCAAAAAATGTCTTTCCATCTCACTCATGTGCTCAACTGCAAATTCCTTGAGGTTCTGGCAGCAGTCCATATTCTAGTCAGCCTGATCGTCACAAATTTTGGAGGCAAGAAGAGCAGCAACCAAAACAATTCTTTCCCAGTTTGTAGGGCAAATGTCCATCACAGCATACCTTAAAAGCATTTCTAAGTAAACCAGTTACTATTGCACATTCAGCTGTTAGCTGTGCAGCACTAAAAAGAGTAGGAACAAATCTGTAAATGAAGTGGTGCCCCGGATGATGGTTGAAATATTCTCCTGGAACCTTTTCTTGTACGAGAATGTAATCTCTCAGCAAAAAATATCCAAGGTTCTATTTGCATCTCTGTTCTTTATGTGGCACTCTTTTGCTCAGGTCACCCATTTTATTGTGGTTCTAACATTAGGCTGGCTGACTGTGCTGTCATCTAGAAATACTGTGGGAGCATGAGCTGTATTTTTCAGTCAGCTGCCCTGGAGATACATGGTTTAAATGGTTGCTCTTCCACTTTTCTGGAATCTTGGTTTGAGATTTGCTTAGGAAAACTGTGCTTGCACTTGGATGGTAGGAAGGGTTTGGTTCCAAAACTGCGTCTTCTGGCATCTCCAGCTGATGCGCTGCAAGTGGTGGTCCTCGCCGGCTAGGAAAGCCAACTCTGTGAGCGTACTCCAAGGCAGCAGGCGTCAGCGCCACAGAGCCTCCGCCGCTGCCTCTGTAGATGCGCTCTGCTTTTCCCTTGCTCCCGCCCCTCTTGGAGCTGGCATTGGAGGACAGGCAGCAGGTCAGCGTCTTGGCCTGCTGCTCGCCCCGGGCAGGGGGCAGGGCTCGGGGTCCCTGGCTGCAGCCCCGCACCCGCACAGCTGCCGGTCTCGCTAGAGTTGACTAGTGTGTCCCTACTGGAGTGTTAATTTCTCAGACTTGTCCATTGGGAGCCTCCAGCAATTCATCAATTAGAGTTGGGATGTTGCTGTCAGCACTGCTTCCAGAAGAGGTTTCAGTGCCAGAGTATTGCCTCTGGGAGTTGTGACTTCCTTCCTGTATTTGCCTGTCTAGCTCTGCTTTCCTTGGACAGCTGTGTCTTCCACATAGAGTCTCTTGTGGATCCAAGAAAAATTGCTGATTTCTCAACCTGTTCAGTTTTTCATGTTATTCAGACAGAATGGTAGTTTCCAGGCACACAGGACCGAAACAAAGGCACACATTTACTGTATATACGTTGTATTATTTATATTTGTTTGCTACAGCACTTTCTTGAAGTATATTCAGCAACTGTTTTTATTAATGTGAAAAGCAAAAAAGTACAAAACAAAGTCACTTGTGCTAAGTCCCACTTTAGAAATCCAAGACTTACTCCTAACTTAATTGTAGTCTCAGTTACTCCTGAAAAGGCAACTGTTAGCAGTGCAACATGGAATTCCTGTCAGAACTAACGAGATAATCTGCCTGCTAGACCCCTTTCTATCACTTT
Organism: Solenodon paradoxus; assembly: GCA_004363575.1. Lineage (NCBI taxonomy): Eukaryota > Metazoa > Chordata > Mammalia > Eulipotyphla > Solenodontidae > Solenodon > Solenodon paradoxus. The sequence goes on along the minus strand of RJWH01000178.1, from coordinate 744,195 downwards.
TAGGAACTTGATGAAAGATAACTTAGCCTGAAACAATTCCCTCGTGTTTGCTTTCTTTCTATCACAAACCATCCAATTTGTACAGCTCCTTAAAGTCCTTCACTACTGGCTAGATGTGGATGCCGCATGATTCATTAATTGTTTAATAAAGCCAATTAACTTTAAATTTACTCAGTTGAAGTTTTGCTATTTAACACTAATGACAATTTTTACACTAAATTCATTTTCTTCAGATAATTGGTGTGTTTTCTTTCTCATGACTGGACCCTAAGACATTTATAATTATAGCTGCCTGTATTTAAATATCCTTAATATCTGGGAAGTATTTTAATACAATGTTTTCCAACACAAACTTACAATATGCAAATTTAGTGAGGTGTTTTATATTGTAGCTGCAGAGTTCAGAGATCTGCAAGCATAATGACAGAATGGTCCTAAATTTGCAACAGCTGCTGGGAGTTAAGCGCAGATATAGGATTGATAGATGTCAGAGACCATTTAATGGTTAAGTTCATCCCCCCATCTGGATTTTCAGTCACTTATTGGGTGTATGTTTTTGTTGTTGCTGTTGTTCTCTTCCCATTTTTTGTTTTTCACTTGTTAATTTTATTGAAAGAACATTGCATCATAACAATTTGTAGGTCAAAGGTATGTGACATCATAATCAACACCTGTATATAATATAGCAAGTTCACCAGCAACTGTACAATTCGATCCTTCACCGATTTTTTTTAACCTGCTTTTCCCATGCCCTACATTTTCCTTTCTGACAACCACTAATTTTATTCTATAGACTAAAAAGTCTTTTTTTTTTTTTTTTAATTTGGTTCATTTGTTTGGTTTCTCTATAAACCACATATGAATGAAATGATAAAGTGTTTGCCTTTCTCCTTTCTGACTTATGTGACTGTTTCCTACAATTCCACCCATGTTGTTGCAAATGACAGGATTCCATCATTTTTAATAACTAAGTAGTATTCCATTTTATATACATATATGCACTCATCTACTGATGCATCCTTAGTTTTTCTCCAGCTCCTGCCTATTGTATATAAATTTGCAATAACACGTAGGTACATATAACTCTTTGAATTCAAGTTTTTGTGGTTTTGGGGTAATTATCCAGAAGGATAACAACTGGATCTATGGAATGTCTGTGTTTAATTTTCTGAGGAATCGCCATACTGCTTTCCACATTGGTTATACCTATTTACATGCCCACCAACAATATACATCTTTTTTGACATAAATTTAATTAATTCATTTTACTCTTACAGTGAATTGACATTTATTTTTTATAATCAAACCCTAACTAATAAGATATCAAATATCAAGTAAATTACTTGAGATGTTCTTTAATATTTTGTTGAAAAATCTCTACTAGATCAGTAATTTAAATCCATCATTGATTAGATATACAATTAAAATGTTGACTTGTGACCAAATAATTTTTACTAGAGCTAGAGAAATTGAAACAAGCAAACCTAAAATATGTCTACAAAGATTTTCTTCATGTATAGATAGTGCTAAATGGAGTTTTTAGCTTTAAAGTTTCTGTTATCCAGCAATACGTCTTGTAATGAGCAAGAGCAGAAAGAGAGATAAGTCAATCATTTAGCAACATGATAGCAGGATTTTGGGGTTTATATATGTATTTGACGGTACAGGTGGATGGTTAAATCAAAGATAAGTTGGAGAAAATCTATCAGAGTGTAAGAAATAACAAGCTGAATAACATGAAAGGAATTAGAGAGAACTAGTATAAATATTGACCAGTGAGTCCCTGATGGCAGGTAAAAGTGAAAGATGTTGAAAACAAATTCTTTAAATGGGTGATTTCATAAGTGCTGTATTTGTTTTTTAAATAATTGTAATACATTTTTGAACTTTATGTAAAATTTATATGCATTAAATTTATTTTTGAATTTAATGTATTTAAGAATTTAAATTCATCCTTCCAATTTATCTTCTTTACATTTTTATGCAGCAATATCCCAGGTCACTTTGACATGTCATTATTAAAATAATTATATTATTTTCTTGCAACTCTTGAGCTCCATTTGGCTTGCCTCACTTCATTTTCTGAACAGCAGTCATTTTGATTTTCCACATGAACATCTTTAATGAGTGACCATTTGCTTTCCAGATGTTTTTCTCATGTCCTTATCAAAAGTTTATCTTACCAATTCCAGAATAATGGAGGTAAACATTTGAATATGGGAATAAATTTTAATATAGACTCTTATTAACAATGTATCTGTGCTTTATAACTTGAACAAAACATGTTTATAAATTGATATTGAGGGATTTTGCAGTTGCCAAGAAAATGACACCATAGTTTCAGAGTAAAATTAACCTTCTGTCTCTATCTCTATCTCTGTATAATCCATTGCGTAGTCTGAATTTATTTCCTAAACTAACTACCTTTCCAGGATCAGTGCCGGGAATTTGAAGGGAGTTTTGCACCGGAATCAAGTATAGAGTATAAAAGTCATTTTGCAACACAGCACCAATTGTCAAGAGAAAAACAAAATATTAAGTATAAAAAGCAAAAGGATTTACCTTTGTATTCAAAAGATGAGACTTTAAGATCTAAACATATAGAAAGACATTTTGATCATATCCAGACATGGGGCTTGTATTCTGAAATAAAATACTATTCCACTAAAATTTGAAAATGAAATGAATGATCAATAATACAAGTAAAGACAGAATTTTAAGAAATAATTTATCTGTACACATATATACATGTATCACATACACATATCTATCTATATATACATATGTACACATAAACATAGATATTATTTGTATAGAGAACAGTTATTGATGCAAATTTTAAAATATATGGAAATGAATTTATCATATGTATGATTTCTAGAATGATGGTTTATCAAATGTCTGATTTCTAGAATGATGGTTTTGAGACCAGTAAAAAAAAAATCACAATTTAGAAAAAACTAAGAAAATTTTAGCTTTATTGAGAGATGGTTAATAATGAACTAAGGTCAATAGAGAATATTTACATATCCTAAATAAGAGGGGAAATTGTTACTATAAATTGATCTATAGAAATTAATATATAATGGATGCAATCAAAGATATCTAAAATCATCTCAAAAAGACACATTTAAGGTAAAACTATAGTTTGAATATTATATTAAGGTTTAATATTCTATTTTCACTACTTTTTTTTTTTTTTTTTTTTTTGCATGAACTGTTTGCTGTCCTCACTTCTTCCAAAACTCATATGGCCTAAATTTTAAATAGAATGTGCTTTGGTGCACCCTGGTGGAATAGTGGTGAGTCCACTCCCCGTGGCAGATTGTAGTCCACATATATACTAAGGACCCAGGCTCATATTCTGAAGCAGGGTTAGGGGTGGGGGCAACCAAGATGAACAGCAAATATTGTAAATAGAATGCCTCTTTCTTCTCTGTCTTCTTGGCTGCCTTCATTTCTGTCTGCACCTATTCTTTAACAAAAGAAAAAAGTAGACTCTGCTTTATGGTCACTAAATATTATATCTAAATATTTGTCTTTGCGTTTATATGTTTTGAATTAGGTAGTCTTTGAAACTCACTCTTTACTAGTAGGTGTATGCATTTGTCTGCCACATGCTTTATAGAGGAAATGCAAGAAATCAGGATTACTTTGTACATATTTTTAGGTATTTACCTGAACCATTTCATTCACTTAAAAGAAGTTAAATTATAATACTGTCTCAGAATGTTTTAATTTCTTTTTCATTAGGCAACAATTATTTTTAACTAATTGAAGGTTTTTCAAAAATGCTTTGGTATTTAAAGAGATAATAGAATTTTTGCTTTTAGTTGGCTGTCAGTGGGAAAGTGACAGAGCTTATATTCTAGGAGAATATCTATCACGTAACAGGGAATTGATTTAGTGATTGATTTAGTTTCCTCAGACTTTCTTACTTTTGGCTCAACACAACCAATGGAATTTGTTCCCTCACAGTACTGGAGGTTAGAATTCTGAAATCGAGTTGTTGGCAGGGCTCTTCTCCCTCTGAAAACTAAAGTGATATCATTCATTTCCTCTTCTAATGATTTTCTACCAATATGTTTTGTTCCTTTGCTTGGAGTTACTTAAATTTCATCTCTCTCTTTGTCCTTGGTCTTCTCTCTATGTGTCTTTGGGTATCCCCTTATAAGAACAACAAATCTATTGAATTAGGGGCCTGTCCTTCTCCAGTCCACTGTCACCTTAATATTGTTTCATCTATAAGGAATAAGCTCACGTTCTGAAGTGCTGGTGGTATATTAACTTCAACGTAACTTTTTATGAGGGAGACACTATTAATCATAACTCTGGTTTATGAGAAGTGTTAACCAAAGTGCATTAATTAGATAGAAACAATATTTCCTCCTATATGAGTGAGAGTTTAGATGTATCTTGGAAAAAGTGAGAATACGAAATTGTGGAAAGTGATGATAGTGTTTAGAAAATCATGACTGTAAAATTATACTGGAGAATAAGTAGTGTGTACATATCAAAAGGGAGAATAGAAAACTATGTTGGGTCTGTTTTAGGAAGATGCTTGATTACCAGATCAGTGAGTTTTTATTCAATTCTCTAGACAGAATATAGCTCAGGCATGTCACATCAGAACTTTATGTGATTCCATTTTTGTATTAAGAGAAATGTGTTAGTTAGACTGAGAGCAGATAAGAATGCAGACAATTAGGTTAATTGTCCAGGTTAAAGAAATGAAGCTCTCGACAAGGATTGTGGAAAGGAAAAGGAGGTGCTGGATGTTTCTTATTCATATTTGACTATCTTTGTAATAGAGTACACATAAAGTATAAGCTTCATATTTATTCCAAGCACATTTTCTTTTTTTTGTTTAATGACAAGTGACAGAACTCAAAAATCACCCCCAACATTTGATGTTTATATTTTCTCTGGAAAGTTTTGTGCCCAATTGCGTCAAAGTAGTTAATTAAAATTATATAAGATTTACTTTATTTAGAGGACACATTATTAAAATTAACCATGTTCCATCTTTGTTTACATTGTTATGCTTCATTTTATAAAAGTTATAGTTTAAAAATATCTCTTTGATTTGTATAAGCAGCAAATTATATTTCTATTTCCTTTCCTGCACCTAAAAGGTTTTCTTCTCAGGAACAAGCATTCCAAAAATATATTTCCGGAAACATTTTGTCAAGTCAAGAAAAAAATCATTTTAGTCACAGCTAAGAATAAACTTCTGCAAAGGAAAATCACATGCCAGAGAAACAAAACCTTATTAATTTGTTCATTCATTCAAAAGAATTTTATTGATTACTTTATTATAATTAGACCATTACATCAAGTAAAATATGGACTTAAAAAAGCTTTCTGTTGAGATCTTTTCTTTAAAGTCACTTCTATTCTATAAATGGATATGACTCCTACAAAAACAATAGAGTTCAAGGTGAAGCATGGTATTGTAATATATGTGTGATGAGTAATTGAAGTGTCTGTGACAGATGCTGGAGAACAGCGCTTCTGCTAGTAGAAACATAAAGATCCCCTTTATCTTTGCCATTACAACTCCTATATAGTTCAGGTAGCAAAGGGCTCTCCGCTAGTTGATTCCAGTTTATCTAAAGATAAGCAATTATAGTAATTCTGTTCTGTTTTTCTGATATAGATATGTGAATAGCCATGTGATCAATTTCTAGCCAACAAGATATGGCCATATTAGACACAGCTGGGGAAGTTTCTTCAGTCTTAAAAATAAATGTAAGGAAAGAGTATATCTTCTTTAGAGCTTGTGACTTATCAAAGATCTTTTCACGCCTAGACCAGAGACAGTCATCTTGAAGTTATGGGACTCTCTAAATACTGTAAGAATGGAAGACTGGAAAAGGAGTCCAAAGAAACAGGATTCTTGGTTTGAACTCATGAATTTATCAACCATAGGATGATCCTACCTTGGGATTTCTCATTATGTGCAGTATTATATTTTAATCAATAAAGAACATAAATTCTATTTTGTGAAGGAGTGATGAAGAGCTGAAAGCTTTCTAAAGAATCTAAAAAGGGAATTCAAAGTAGATGGCATCAGGGCTAATTCTTAATAGAATTATTGTGATTTTAATAAATTCTGAAGTGGTAGGAGTTACAACATGGTTGAGGAGCTAAGATATAGCAAAATGTCCATCTAAGCCTTCCTTATCCTAGAAAATCTTTCACTGTCAAATAAATTGTTATATAGAAGTACCATCCATTTTATTGTTATGGTTAATCTGAATCATTGGGAGGAAATTATTCTCTTCCTCTTTTATTTATATTTGTGTTTTTTTATCTAAAACTTTCAAATTCATTTAGACTTTCAGATGAAGCCTGATTTTTTTTAAGTAGGCATACAATGAGGAAGACAGAAGATCAAGAAGCATTGTAATTATTTTCTTGTCTTTTATCTTACTTTCATTAGGTTGTTCACCCTGGTTGTCTCCCCTGGGGCCCAGGACTTGAACCCAGTGGTATGTGGCCTATGCTCTTTTGGAGACAATTGGTCTAAGGGCTTCTCCACCAGTGTGTGCCCATGCCTAATCTTCTAAGTGTTTTTTTTTGTTGTTGTTGTTGCTGTTGTTGTTTTTCCTAACATGTGAATGGTAGACTGTAAACTTATCAAAGTAATTTTTACCTTGTTCTTTCATGTTTCTTTAACTACATTTCCAGATCCATCATTCAAGATCCATTTTGATACAGAATATATCTGACACTGCATAAGAAAGCATCACAGAGATATGAAGCAAATTGTTTTTATGGATGAAAAAGTGAAAATATGAATAAAAAAAGGGAGAATATAAATAAATAAGAATGAAATGAAATCTAAACTCTTTCTGAAGTTAATTTTTATTTTCTTTAAAATAGTCATGACTGTTAGGCCAAATACTTTATTCTGTGCTTTAAAAACTGTGCATCCATTTATTTGAAACATTAATATTCTCAATATGTGGATTTATAAAGTGCCTAAAAATCCAATTAAATTCCAGAAGATTTAAATGATATATTAATTTAAGCTATTAAAATAAAACAAAGACTCAGCTACACTTTCTGACCATACTGCTCAACAAAATTTACTCCTGTAAACACTAGTCACCCTGCAATGAAATCTATTATGGAGTGTAAAAGGAATTTAGGGAGACTGAGGTAGGGCACACAGGGAGGGATGACATTCTGGTGACATCAGATCAAAGCTGCTGATTATTTTTGTAGGCCTTTCAAAGTCTCTCTTGTTTTTAGTAAAGTCATGTGTGCCTGCAAACGATGTATAATATGTGTTATTTCTGGATGAATGCACTTAATTATCTCTAAAAATCATTTCACCAACAGATGTCTCCTCCTCCTTTTCCTTGTACTAATCATTCTCTGCAGTTGCAAACTTTTTTTTTTTTTCCTGAGTCCTTGTATTCCCTCTCTTCCTCTTTCTGAAGGATTTCTCCTCCAGGGCAATTCTCCCTCTAATAATCAAAATATGTAGCAGCATAAAAGACACCATAAAAGCTTTGAAAATGTTCCCTAGTGCATATTTTAATATAACTACCAGATTTGTCCAAACAAAAGAAATGACTTTTCATCATTTTAGTAATTTTTACAATTGCATCATCATCCAAATTTATCAATTAATCTATCCCTTATTTATCCATGAAATTGCAGTTGTACTTTTATGTTTTGGCAGTGATTAGATAATGAGAACTGTACAAAGTTTTATTGTTATTTATTTATATTTCTTGTCTCATTCATGACTCTTATGAGTTGAGGTTTTTAGATATTAGGACTAAACAGGGTTTCTTGGGGTAGATCTCTAGTCCAAGTTCAAATCGCTAGAAAAACAGACATCATTTGTATTTAGAAATGCAAAGAAGACCCATTGTGATTGACCAATATTGCCATCTCAATTCATGTTTCATAAACTCTTGGCTCTTTTAAAGTAATTATGGTAGCTATATTTGTCTTCTAATTTATTATACAACTAAGTATTTGATGTGGTCCAATCCAATCAGAGGAACTTGAGTTCAGAAATGATTGAAAGAAAAGAGAAGACTCTTTATGTATGAAGACTACTCATTCAAGTCTACCAATTTTGATAGATGTTTTTATTAAGGATGAGGTTTTACATTCCACTAATTTAGATTTTTTTCAATCATTACCTCAAGTCTTTGTGTTCAAGTTTCTCTAAGTAGAAGTGTCCACAAATTGCTCTGAGAATCTAATCTAACCTAACCTTTCTTTTTTGTTCTTTTCCAAAATCATTATTCTACGGGAAGTGATAAGTGATTCTTGTATTGGAATTAGCCCTGGTATTTTTCAGTTCGACAAAACACCTGAAATAATGATTCTGATATTTAATCCTGATGAAGATCCACTACATTCCATAATTTTGATATAATATACCCTAGACTGGAAAGTTATAAGAGGGCAGATACCATTTTCTCAATGAAATATGAAATATATTTACATACATTCTGTGTGTATGAATATATATATACACACACACACTTATATGTGTGTGTGTGTATATATATCAAGGAATAGAATATTTTTAGATTTGAAAATAAATACTTTGAAAGGAGTACTTTCAATTAAAAAATTTACTACTAAAGTATCAGTCAATGTGAAGAATAAAGATCCAATTGGAAACTTGAGAAGAATTCAAATGCATTATACTAAAGTTGATGCACTATCCTAGAGAGGAATGTGATCTTGAGAACATAATTTAGCATTAATATGCCTTGTTTTGCTTTTTTACATAATTACAGTGTTTATCTAATTGCTCTTTGAACTCCAGTATTGTGTGATATGTTGATACTCCATCCAACAGATTATATATTGCTTCCTAATACTTTACTCTTTATAAAAAAAGGATATAAAAACATCCAAAAAGGAAATTTTAATGAATTAAAAATGATACTTAAAATGAAAATGATTATTCAGGGAAAAGACTCACAATGGCAACACCATTTCATTAAAGTTACTCTACTTATAACACAGCTGCCTCCACCTTTCTTACCAGTCGCTATGTATAAGAAATGAAATGATATCTAGAAAATTATTTTCATCATGGAATACTGTAAAAATATTACCATTTCTAATTATATTTCTAACTCAATTATACTTTAATGTTCATTAGTGTGTATTATGATATGATACTCTATTAACACAGCATTTATTATAAATAAATATTATCTAGGCATAATTACTGAAAAATCTTTAAGGATACCGTAAATATTTGGAAGACATATATAGGAAAACAGCAACAGTTCCTTAGCAAAGACTAAGTTTTAGTAGTACCCAGAGCTGAAAGAAATTCAGTGTAAGACGTAACCTTTAAAATATAATAGACAAAAAAGAAAAACGCAAATGCTTTCAAGAGCCAATCAGTCAGTAAACACACGTGTAAAGCAGCATGCTTTGAGATAGCTGGTATTGTGGCTTTGTGTAGATAAGGGCAGTGCTCTGCCTGAAAGTGGTTGAATTAAATGGATTTACCATATACAAAATCTGTAGGCTCAAGGCTTCATATTTGATTGTTTCAAAGCGCATATTGTCCTCAACAATGATTTCAGGAAAAATAAAGAAATTGTACACCTCTGAATTCAGTGACCTTCAAAGTTCAAAGAACAATGTTAAAACACAACTTGGTAAACATGATTCAAATTGTTCCATAATTTTTTTTTTTCTCCAGTAGGGTTTTGACAGAAACAAGGATATAGTTGATTAATAGTTATACTCTCATTATGGACCCAAAGTTAAGATATCTTGTACAATTACATAGGATGATTTATAAAGAAACGCACCAAAGAAGAATCAGGAGAAAAATCGTATTGTGAACATTGAAGATCCTAACCAAAGTTATTAACAATATATAAATTTATATGTTCTATACAAGAAAACAAATTGTAGAAGTGCAAGAATCTCCTTAAAACATGCTTTATGTCATCTATAAATCAAAGTAAAACTGGGTCGATATAAAAATAATTCCCTTTCATATGGCAAAAGTTTATTCTGGACACGTGTTGCTAGGACATTGGAAGGGAGTCACAAACTATCGTATCCAGACACCCCTTACAAGCTGGCAAAAGTAGGGGCCTGGATTCTCCCCAGAGCCTCCACAAAGGAGTGTGTCGCTGCAGACATCTCAGTTTCAGTCATGAGACTCATTTCAGGAGGACTTCTGACTACCAGAGATGAGGATGACAAATTCAAGTTGAAAATCAGGAAGTTTGCTGCAATTCATTAAAGCCAGAATCAGAAGCAAGTACAGCATTTCTGAGGAAGTTTTGAGATTTTTGAGGACTTTTAAGGATGTTAAGATCCTTTTGCTTCATTTGAATTTTTAAGCTAAAGCTGTTGAAAGAAACAGTCACATTTTCTATACTTCTCTACTTTTCTATACAGTTCCTTTTTATTCCCAGTCAAGATCACAACTACCTGTGTATGAGAACTCGATGTCTCCCATTAATACTCCTTGGCATGTCTTTAATTTTTCATTATTTTTAATAGTTCAATACTAGTAAATTTTTCTCAAACTCTACATTTCATTTTACAGTCAGAAAATATCTCCATTGTATAGCATTGTTTTGGTAGATTTTTATGTTGCTGTTGTAGGGGACGCACATGTATAAACCAATACACTTAGGTTCCCATATTTTCACATTGAGTAACATGCACTTTCTTCTTGGCCATGCAGTTTTCAATAACAGCACAGTTCTTTCAATTAAAATGAAATGTATTATTTAAGTTAAACATGCACCCTCAAAATGAACAAATTAATAATAATGTACAGTGATGCTAATTCTTTGAATGTTTTCTGAAATTTGAGTAGTAATAACTTATAAAAATTATATCTCTCAGTGATATCCATGAATAAAATAGTATATTATTTAGTTATGATATTTGCATGTAAACCAAATATGTCTAGTAGGAGAAGAAAAATAAAATGATATTTTTATGCTGTGAGGTCTAAATAAAAGGCCTTCTAGGAATGTTTTTAACCCAGGGAAATTGAAGTGAGAAGGTTTGATCAAAGCCATATCACTCTGTATTGGAAACATTAAGATCTGTTGCATTGTCACCAGAGAGAAGCATGGAAGTAGTCACCCTGAGCTAATTGTGTGTGGTGTGTTTAATAAGGTTGCTGCCTAATGGACTTCATCACAGGGAAGTCTTTATTGCCCAAGAGACCTTGACATTAGGAACATGATTGGAAGGGTTTCTGTCTACAAATGTATCCCGCTATTTACTTGTCCAGATTTAACATACGATTTTTTTCTAAAGGTTGATTGACTCTGCCTTCACTTTGATTTCCTGTCTTCTGTCACTTTTTGCAGTAATCACATAAGTAGATTTTGTTGTTGTTTTTTAAGCAACCAGGATTAAGGAAATAGTTTTTCACTTGTACTAAGAGGTGTTTTTCATTAAACAACCTGATCAAAGTTGCTATTTTCAATTTATATGCTAATAAAGTGTACTTTAGAACTTATAAACATGCCTTACCCAGTGGGGTTTTATTCCTGGATCCAACATAATCTATGGTCTCTGAGGATCTGTTCACGTTATAAGAACAAGAGAAAAGTGGTTGTCAAATGAAAAGTATGAGGACATATTCACAGTGAGGTTAAGGATTGGAACAATAAATAATACATTTATGACATATTAGTAAAAAATGTAGATATAACAAACAGAATTTTTGGCATTAATTGTTCAGAGTGCCTTCTAAAAATATTATACAACAAATTGATGTTATAAATATTTGTGTATCTTAAAAATCTTTGCTTTCTTATATACAATATTCCATTTTCCCATATATGTTTGCTATATATTACACATTCCTTTGTTTCTAATATATATTCCTTTTTTGATAACATGTATAATCTACTGCAATATCTATTGGATATTACCAAGGTTGTATATTCACTCTTACAAAACCAAATATGGCTATTTTCTTTTGAGATGATCCCTGAATATAATTTTTGTTCCACTAGTGAACTTAAAGAATTCTTTAAGTATATGAGAGTATTGTGTTTGTTTTCATGTGGTTGCTATTTCTAGAAAAATCTGATTGGTCTGATGTGAGAAAGTGATTCAATAGAAACCAACATATAGTTTAACAAATTTCATTTGAAGATGGTTAAAATTAAGCATCTACCCAAATAAGCATGATGTAGTCAATTGGCTAAATTGGATCTTTTCTGAGAAACGTAACTGTATAACACAGAAAAAGATCAGTATGTGATTATGGAAATAACACCTGGGAGACACACAGAGCCCTGAGTGGCAGAGTTAACAGAAGTTTTGCATTAACTAAAACTATGAGTCCATAGAATTCACAAGTTAAACAGAAACTGGAAGTCATACAGAATCAGAAACTAAAAGATATTTAACAGTTGAGTCTTCTGGAATCTATTCACAGGAGTAGGGGGAGTAGAAACAGAAATAAAGGGGCTGAGTGTCCAAAATAAAATTATTCAAACACCTGCTTCTGATAGAGTACGTTTGAGATAAATTTGAGTTTGGAGGAAGATGAGAGCAAGATGACGCATATCCTAGAATTCTATGATTGGAAGCAATATATGAAACTACTGTGTAAATTGATGCTTTACGTGGTAAGCTCTCTTCTTCAGTTGATGCATTTATAGTCATGGAAATGAAAGTTAGAGGCCTATGTTTTTTGATACAAGTGAAAGACACATAAGTCAGGATAGATAAGTCACCTTATTGTTTTTTTCTGGGTCCCCTTCCATTAGCTGATACTAGTTTAAATTAAAATTTCTGTGTATTATTAAAAAAATCTCATGAAAAAAAATCTATGAATTCTGCTGCTTTTTATACTTAAGTACCTATACTTAAATATTTTAGTTAGATGAGGCCCTACATGGTCATATATTCTTAAGTAATTGATGCAATTTGGGCATGCAATGTGTGTGTGTGGGTGTGGGGGGGTGTGTGTATTGGAGCATATTTGCAAGTCTTACATTTGATATTATGAGCAACAATATTGATTATAGTCTAAATTAAATACTTATAAATATATTTCAAAGCATCCTTGTGGTAAATACTCTCACTATTTGGTGATAATCTGATTTTCTGGTGAGAAAACAGGTAAATTGCACATACTCAACTCTTTGAAGATAAAGGAGATCAGATGATTTTCTCTACCCAATGATGTTTGAGCTTAAATTACATGTATCAATTCTAGGTGGAAATAGTTCATTATCAAAGACAAATGCTTCATTTTTGTTCTTCTGTTACATGTAGCATATATGTGTGTGTGTATACATATATATGTATATATCACCCAGTCTGTGAAGGACAGTTGTACTGGTCAGTTACAAAGAGAGGTAGAGGGCTGCATGAATAAGGAAGAAAATTTGATTTTAGCTACTGAGATTTTTGAGTTGTTTGCTATCATGACATACATAGCTAATCTATTCTCACACAGTTGTAAGAGAACTACAAAATTTCATAGATATTAAAGATAGAAACCTTTAACAGATATGAGGCTTTCCCCCAATTTTTTTCATACTTCAGGAAAATAATTCAAATGATACAAATGTTATTTTGCTCATATACAAATATTTAATGATGTTGTTTTATAAGGAGTTATGATGACTGTGACCTAATGCTTCAGAACAATATGCTAAATTACATAATTTGTAATGAAGTAAAATAAATCATTTTCTGTCTAATATTTATGATTATGTAAACTGTACGCTATTTCTTAAGATATATTAAAAAATTAGCATGAAAACTCAAGTTTAGCAGATCCGATATGAAGAAGTTCTCATGCCTTACTCTGTCACTTAACCCTTTATCACCAATGAACCTCTAATATTTGTTGCTGAATGTGTTCAGAAACTAATTTTTGCTTTATTAGATGCTTGTTAAAGCAAATTATTGTTTTCTTCTTCTGTCTTTCTGTATCTACTTTTATAATTAAATTGACCACAAGAAAAGAAAAAATACAATTGTCTTCTTTCTGAAACTGACTTGATATGGATCAAATCTAAGGAAAAAGAAAATGTAAGGCTGTATGCAAACCTTCCATTTACTAAGAGCTAGTTTCCAGAAAAAACATTTGACTATATAAGTAGCCATGTAACTTGCTTTCATTTCATTGGGCAAAGCAAGTTATATGACTACTTATATGTATTCTATTCAGAATAATAAATTATTATAACAAAGATGTATATCATTGCCTTATTTTGTGTTTATGGGATTATTATGTGTGTTATTGTTTTGTATGATACTGGAGTTAGAATGAGAAAATAATGACTTAATCACAATGGTTTTACTTTACTTGGAATTTTTTATTTACTTTTGAAATAGTCAATATCCTTGATTATCATTTTAGCAAAAATATATTCTGAAGTTCATGATTTTTTATTTAGTATTTTCCAGTATCCTAAAATCACTTTCAATTTTGCTTCTTCAGAGGGACAAAAACATAACTGACAGGCAGTCAGCCAACGTAAGACAAATGTAGCTTTCAGTGACCCTTCTCCAACAACAAAAAAGTATAAGAAAGGTGGCTTTGAGTGAGAGAATATAACTTAATAAATGAAACAGTAGAACTGGTTTGTAATTTCTTTTTTCACTATTGTTAGTATTACAAATTCTCTGATTTATAAAATGAGAAAGTAAACATATTTTCTTTGGTCTGGAAGAGTTTATATAGCATGAATTTTCTATTTAAATTATAAATGCAAATTGAATAAACTCTCTGGGATCACATCCTTTTCAGAGAAAGTTTTGGACAATTTAATTTCAGCCATCTTTACTAGTTTCTATGTGTTTTAAAATTGTGCTTAATTCTTAGTCACATTGTATACATGCTCTGGAAAAATTTCTGTTCCCACTCTCACATTCCTTCTACTTTGGTAAAACATTGTCACATAATACCAAGTATTATGATACTGAGCTTTGAAATTATGAGATGATTATAAAATTTTAACAATGATTTACAACATTGAGATACTTTTATGCAATAACAAATACCTCTATAGAGTCACTTCAAAATATACAACATTTGCACAAGTAATTACATTTTGAAAAATAAATTACTTTTCTCAAATATACATTGAATTTTAGAATATACTTGATTATTAATAATTATTCAAAATTTATTTTTATTATCTTTTTTATTAAAATAGCATTGCAATTTAACATTGTGTAAATTTCAGGTGCTCATAATTATAAATTAGCCTTTGTATATATTGTATTAAGTTCACCACTAATAGTTAAATTCTATCTTTCTCTATACAATTGACTCTTATTTCTTGATTTGCACCCCCCCCACCCTACTTGCCTTCTTGACAATCATCAATTTGGTTTTATAATCTGAAAGTTTATTTTATGCTTTATTTATTTTTTTCTTTAAACATACTAAAATTTCATACAACACTTTTAGTATTGTTGCCCTATCAAATTCTCTCTAGCAGGTGCTTAAAATGCTTGCTTTAGTACCTTACATTTGAAAGCCAATATTAATCTAGCTTTAAGGTGAATGGAGTCTACTTAGACTTTGTTTAGTCACACGATCAGACTTGTTTGCTCAGTGCCATTCATCACTGGGCTGAAATGGGACTATCACTAAAAGAAAAGGAACACAAAAAAGCTTTTGAAAATAATTAGTTTCTTCCTTTATCTCATAGATCTTTAACATTCTGTGTCCCCTCTGAGGAACTTTAGTCCTCCAGTTACATGGGCCATCTTGTCTTGCTGTCTTTGAAGAAATCACTCCTTTCTATTTAAGTTAGCAGAATCCTTTTTTTAAGTTTGGGTCTTTGAGGGAGTTGTATTAATTCTACAATCTCCGATATAAAATCACTGATAGTGAAATTAAACATTGTAAGACTTTAACACATTTACTTTCTCTAAGTTTTAGATATATTTTCACAGCATATAAGAAAAAAATGTTCGCTTCTTTGCAGAAGAGAATGTAAGAATGCATTCTTTCATTATCAGACTTTGCCACACTTTCCTCATTTGTAATAGGAAGTTTTTTTTAAATGTTTTATCAGGATACAAACTTTAAATATCAAACATATTTAGGCAGATTAAATGTGTGTCTTATGGAAATATGAAAGGAAGAAATAGTTGTACATTTGATTTTATTAATCTTTAAAAAGCATAAAAGCACTTGCTATTACAGTGAAATATCAAAATAAAAGACAATTGGTTTTACTCAGAGTGTTCTCTGAAGAAATTTTTCTGTTGCTCCTCTCTCATATAGTCATTTTTTGGGATCTGAGAGCATTTTTCACTGTTTTACCAATAGAATTATTCTTTTTCTTCCAATCTTTACTAGTAGTGTTCCTAAAACATGACTAACTACAAAGCAAATCTCCCAATGCATGTGTCAAAACAATGTGATACATGCCTGAGTGCAATACCAGAAACAAGGCTCTGGTGATATTTCTAAAACAACACTTAATTAAGTTGCTGTTCATGCAGTAAATACAACATCAGACTCTGGGGTCCAGCATTCTGAACCAAGGGACAACACAGTTTCACAGTCACTGATAACAGGGCATGCTTCCAGAAAAGCAAAAACACTTTTCTAAAAGCAAATGTAGACATATTTGCAGATTATATGAGTAAAAACTAGCTTTACAAACCCATTTTATTTTAAAGGTAGGCATAACAAACGGGGAAAGCATTGTGTTAGTTGGCAGAGGTGCCAATGTGGAGGAGTAATCTTAATTTTAGTCTAAAAGTTTAAAATAAATTTATTTTGGAATTATAATTAGGATGGATATAATCTTGTTTCTTATTTTAAAATCAAATTTGGCCTTTTACGCTGACTTTATGAGTTAAAACATTCACAGAGAAAAATAAAATTAAAGTAAAAATGGCTAGAAGCATAAAGTGTTATTTTTACACTGCAAAAGAGTCTTCCTTGCTGATAATTTCTACATTCCTTTAAAAATTTTTTCTTTCTAGTTTGTCTAAGATTAAGACAACAAAACTCTAGGTCCATGATGTTAATAAATGAAAAAAATTATAAGTAATAAATATTTTAACTTTTAATTAAAAAAGTTTAGGATCAACTGTCAAGTTAAAGATACTTTTAATAGTTTACCTTATGTCATATTGTTTGATAATTGTACATTTTGATTATACATGTGAATCATTTCACAAAATAAACACTTGCTTAAATTAGTCTGATAAAACAAGATAATTATCTCTAGATGCATAGTAAATTAGTAAGTTTTATGTATATAAGTTCTGATTTTTAACCATAGAGTGTATTATTTAAATTACATTTAAATTGTGGAAAGTTGTTCAGTTAATGATTAGTTAATGATACATCTAATATGCCAGATAACAATAGTGTTAGTGAAACAAAATTGGCTAATGTTCTTACTCAAAAGGACAGAATCAGATTTAGTTGGGTCAAGGTAGAGATAATTAGAATATGAGACAGAGATTTAATAAAGCCATACATAATATAAAGCACAGATAAGGGAAATAGTTGGAAAGTCAACATAAATAACAATACCAACTTGTCGTAGACATTTGAATTGACTCACAAACTCCAATCCAGGTTCTTTCAATTTGGAGAATTGAGAGAGCTGAAATAACTTTCTCACCCTTTCTTGCCTTAAGGTATTCTAATTCATTGTATACATATTGGACTTAGAAGACAGAGTGAGGCAGAGGTTGTCCCCTGATGCTTTGTCATGTTGTAAGAAAGATCATGAGAAAGTGTGATGACCACACTCAACATTCCAACATCTATTGTACAGGGTCTTGAGCTACAGTGTCAGCAAAATCTTGTTGCTTTCTGTTTGATGGTATTTCTTCAAATCTGAGAAGACTGAGATTCTTGTGACTCTGGCATCCCTACACCTTCTAAGAAAGTTATTGATCTTCTATAGTAAATTCATTTCTGAATTAAATATCAAGTTTAAAATGTCTGTGCCTAAACTTGGGTGAGAGATACAAGGCTTGCGTACTTGACTATAGGATTGTGATAGAAAGTACTGTCAAAGAAAAACAAAATGGTAAGAAACGGGAGAAGATAGGATTGTGATAGAAAGTACTGTCAAAGAAAAACAAAATGGTAAGAAACGGGAGAAGATAAAGTTATTGATCTTCTATATTAAATTCATTTCTGAATTAAATATCAAGTTTAAAATGTCTGTGCCTAAACTTGGGTGAGAGATACAAGGCTTGCGTACTTGACTATAGGATTGTGATAGAAAGTACTGTCAAAGAAAAACAAAATGGTAAGAAACGGGAGAAGATAAAAAGACAAGGGGGTAAGAAAGGAGGCTTATTAATTTTTTGATCAACTATAATGCACTGGTAATTATCATTTTCACATGATTAAAATGCTTGAAAGACACATGTGAACTTGGATACAATAAAAAAAAAAGTTCCAATATTTTAGTGCTTACTGCATTTATAGATCCAGGTTAGATAACAGCAGAAAAATATTTTGTAAAATAGCCACCTGTTCTTTCTAACAGATACAGCCTGAAGTAGTATAACCTTGTTAGAAGTATACAAAGTTTGGAAAACACTGAGTTGTTTTCTCCTCTATGATTTTAAAAGCTGTTGTTAATAATTCAAAAATATTCTAACTTTCTGATAATGGCTGCTTTCTTATTTCTCTGAAGGGTGAAAGATCAAAACACTTGCTTGCTCTTGCCCTAAAGAAAAGTAGTTGTGTTTTAGTAATCTTGCATCCTTGAAAATCTTTAACCAACTCCGCCTCACTCCAGTCCAATGAGACATATTTCTTCATTTTGATGTCAACAACACTTGGAAATCCATCCTTCTGGAGAAAAACTACTCTCCCTACTGTGTCAAATCAACTCATCTCTTGTGGATTGTCCAGTTCTCCTGGTTTCTAATTTTATTAAAAGACTAGAATATTAGTCCATCTACCTAAGCTTGAATTTACATACCCAACCTTCATGAGTTCCATGTCCTGTGCTCTACTTTTCACTTATATTACTGAGTCTGCTACCTAGAATCTCAACATTTGTGCAGGTTAATCAAAATACTACTGCTTCCAGTCAGCCTTTATCTTTGTTCTTCTCTAATTTTTTAGACCACACATTAAAGACGCATTCTCAAAACCATCTCAGGTCCCTGTTTTAATGCACCAACTCCTGCAAACAACTATTTAGAGAATAATTAAAAATAATAGTCATACTCTTTTTCTACATTCTAATATGAATTTCTCAACTTCCTCTCCGAAATGACCTTTGTTTATATTGGGCACCTCTTGCCCACATTCATCCATAGTTCCATCTTTTTCTATTCTAATAAAGGGATATATATATATATATATATATATATATACGTATATATATAGATAGATGTAAAATAAAATGAATACTTTTTTATCAAAATATAACCAAGGTGTAAAATTTTTTATAATACCCAAAATTTCTTTTGATAGTTATATTATTTCATAGTTTATATCACTTATAAAGAGCTTACCTTTAGAAGACAAGCTTCAGCAGGATAGATATGATATTTTAACAAATGCATCTTAAACTCTCACTCAGGACTTAGAATAAAGTTATAATTCTCATGAAGATTAACACGCACATAATTATTTGTGTGTAAATAAGCAAAACAATAAATGTGATTTCACTCAATGGTAACTATTATTAAAAGTATATGTTGAGTATAATTTACAATTTGCCATTGATCATTAGTTTTACATGTGCATATTCACTTTATTACATAAGAAATTTAGTAAAGTTTTTACTTAATGCTGAAAAGTATATAGAACGTTCAACTAATTTTACCAATGATCAGTTTAAATATTCTTAGTTCAAGTGAAAATAATATGGAATAAACTTAATTATCTGAATGTCTCTGAAAAAATCTGATAGAATCAAGGAAATAGGAATGCATGTAATAAAAGTACTGACATATCTATTCCCTTTGGGTAAGTTTTACTTCTTCCCAAAGCCCAATGAATTTCTCACCAACTAACATTACTGCTCAGCTGGTAAATCATTTCCTGAGTACTCAGGATATGTAAACTAATTTAAATTTTTGCTTAAGTAACACATAATTAATAATGTGGCTCTGTTACCAGAAAAACACGTTTCTAATTTGGGCACAAATGCATTCTAGAATATTCATAGTTCTGATAATCCATGTACTGCTCTCTGAGAATTGAGAATTATTTGTATAAACATTCCAGAAATGTGCTAATTACTTAAAATAAAAATAGATCTTTTCTAAACTTGCAAGCATAATTTTGATATTTATACTCTGGATATTTATGATATAACATCTGTCTAAAATTTCAAGTACCATTTAAATTTACTATAGCAGATTAAATGAATTAGTAGAAAGATTTTATTAAGCTGTAATAACAAAAATAAGGGTATTTAAATACAAATAGCATCTCTACATTTTATAATACCTTTGAAAATGATATTACACATATATGTAATATATATTTTCCTCTTCCTTAAAGCCAACCCACTGGGAATATTTTCACTTGATATCCTGCCTTTCTTACCAAAAAAGAGATGTGTTCATCTAATTTGAAGGAACTAGTTACTGTTGTCTGATACATACAGAGTTAATTTACAAAAAAATAATGATTCAATATTTCTGAATTCTGTCTTCAAATAGTTGACTTTATTTCCATGGAGAACACAGTGAGGTATAAATACAATATAAAATTTTTTTGCTGGATTGTTAAATAGTGATATAGACAAAGTAAGTAAATTTCAGTGCAAAACTTTATTAATCACTGTTAGGAATCTTCACCACTGCTTACAGATTTATTGATTTATTATCTTTACTCTCTAACTCCAGGAGTATGCATGGAGTCTACTGTATATATAACCACAATTATACTAATGTCACCTACTATAAATTGATGATCTTATACTATACAGTAAGCTCTTTGTTGGAGGTAAGCACCGAGTTCTATGAGAGCTAATACAATTAGCTTTCTAACTAGGAAAATCTGAGTGGACTGCTGCATGATTAGCAAGATTAACCCCTTCTTCTTGATTATTTTGATCTTTTAATATATATATATATTTTTTTTCCAAGATCTGCCAAAATTGGCTTTCCTAAAAATGAATCTCATGTTACTTTTCAAATAGAAATTTTTCCTACTGCTTTCCTGGCAAAATTTAGACTTCTTTTATGACTCATAAACCTTCCTTCTTTTCCCCTGTCATATCCATTGACTCATCTCTAAATATTCCTTAAAATATTCAGCACCATGAGGTCAAACAATATGAGGTTCATTTCCCAAAATTTATCTATTAATTCTTCTTCTTCTTGAAACTTCTACGTAACTTATCTAATCTTATTCATCTCTTTGAAATCAGTTCATGTTGTACCAAATGAGAAAAGCTTTCCCAGATACATAAGGGTGCAGAGATGGTCCTTCAGGTTGTTCCCGTATTATCCAGGAAGGCACTTTACTCTTAATTATTTTCTCATTTTGTATCATGAAAACTCTGACCAAGTGGACCAGTAAAGATTTAAACTCAAAGAAAATCTTACTCATTTCTACACCGCTTCTGCCGTTTTCTTCTTGTTCTTCAAAATCATAGCTGTGGTGGAGTGGGACACACCTGACTGGTGAGCAGTAGTCATTATTGATTTTCTGCATTTATGACTATTAGTTACTTTTAATTTTGTTTCCAGGTCAATCACTTGATGTGATCTCTTACTGATAATATTGACAATGGATTTTGTATTATTTTTGTGATTCACCAAATAGCACCAGATTAAATCAAGCATAAGATAAAATAATCTATCAAGAGGAAATATAAGCACAGGATGTATGAAGCTGTAGATGGCATTAAATGCTATGATTGCAAAGACTATAATATCACAAGGCAATAGGAATTTTGGGACTACCTTTATATACAGTTTATCTTTGATGAAAATATCTTTAGTGGGTACATGACTATAGCAAATATATATTTAGGAGCTATTGAGTGGGAAGATAAATAGTAAACATCATCGATAAAGTAAAATATTACAAAGTGAGTTAAGCAAACAGTAAGAAAGAATAAGTCCTAAAAATCAGATAAGAAACTTAATTAAGCTGGGACGCTAGAGAGGTTTCTCTGAGGTTGTAAGTGGGAGAAATATATAAATGTTGAGTTGAAGCTAACTAGGTGATGTTAAGCAAAGGAAAGAGTGTTACAAGTAGAACAGGAGTCTGCAAAGTACTAGTGATGAGAAAAGCACAGTATAATAAAGGAGTCAAAAGAAGAATGTATTTGAATCTTAAAAAGCAAGTGATGTGTGCTGTGAGATTAGAGGGAGAATGTAAGAAGGTTGGGGTCAGACCACTGAGAGCTGTTTGCCACTGTAGGATTTAACTTTCTGTTAGAAGCAATTAGAAACATTAATTGTTCTAAAACAGGATATTAGATTTCATTTAAAAAACAACTGAAGTATGAGGAACAGAATATAATAAGACCAGAATAAATGTGGATAGTTGAGGAGTCTAAACAAGAGATGAGGTAGTCAAGAGAAATAATAGAAATAATGAGTTGAATATTAGGAGGTAAAAGTAAAATTAGTCAGATTTAATGAGAGATCAGTTGTGATGAGTGAGGGATACAGCTCTGTTAAGTAATAAGATGGATACTAGATCATTTTCTAAGTCAGTAAGACTGGACAAAACATAAAGGAATCAATGAATGACAAAGTAAAATTCAAAATATAATACAGTCAGTGAAATAAATATGGAGACATTTGAATAGAAATTTGAAGTTGAAAAATGAAGTCAAAATTTGAAGGTCGATGAATGGCAGTCAATCAATATAAAGGTTGAAAGAAACAAGTTAAGTATAATTATTTTTTGAGGTCATTATTAAAGACAAAGTCCTGGTTAGGTTTTGGGGGGTTTAATTATACTATCGGGTGACAAAGGCAAAGGGGAATTTCTAAAGTGATATAAAGTTAAAATTCAGTTCATTAAAAGGAGAGAATTGAGTATGATAATGGTGATTGAATTTAGAAGTTTAATAAATCATTGACATCATTTTTAAAGGAATATAAATGATATGCATAAAAAGGTCTGTAGTGAGTTAGGTGTTGAAGTCTTGGAAGATGGAGGAATTGTATTGATCATATAGGGAAGTGAAATATAGTAGTTATTAAGTGGGAAGTTGGGGAGCTGATGTTTCAGTGGGAGGTGTCAGTCAATAGTTTGGAATTTCTACTGCAACACATGGGCAGAATGGAGACAACTCCCCTTTAGCTAAGTTGGGGAGAGTGGAAGATGATTATAATGCTGCTTTCATACTCTACCACAATCTTATGATTAAAAGCTCTGTTTGATTGTAAGTCTCAAGTATATACTTCAAATTAACTTTTTTTTAAAAAGGAAATGTTTTGATTCTCATAACTGAAATCTACTTTTATGTACACTTTAGATGTTCAATTGATGAGTCAACCTCCCTTTTTGTTCTGTGAAAGTGTCAAAGTTAGAAACTTTCTATAATATGGTAGTAAAGATAATTTTGGCATTGTGGAACCTAGTTCTCATACCATTCACTCTTCTCAGATAGTATAGACAAGAATTATAAAGAGAACATCCTCTGAACTTGTACTACAAACTGTCCTCAAAAAAAAATCACTGTGAACAGCAAAATGTACTCTGGCTGGTGAGACCTCATTCATGTGTCCCTTTTTGCTAAGGTTGAAGAAAGGCCAAACCCTCTAAAATAACATGGGATGAGATTCGCTTTTGAAAAATGGGTTCTGTTTTCACAGGAAAACAGTGTCCCCAAACTCTGAAAAGTGACATTTATACACAATACACTTCAGAGTTAACTTTTCTAAACAGAACTCATCTTTCTCTAAAAATGCATGTTTTTCCTCTCTATATTATTTCAATTGTTTTCTGTTGCCTAAGCAGATCACCTGGGAGTCATTATTGATTCCTTTCATACAGAAATGTAACTTCATTTTTGTTAGAAAAGCATTTGAAAGGAAATATTTATATTTAGTCAAATCTTATAACAGATAAATATTTTTTGATGTTTTCAAGCACTGCAATAACATTAATTGATTTTAGAAACCAATGAATGTCAGAAAAACATTTTACTATTTTTTTATCTGTGATTTTCATATGATGATCAGTTAAGATGATCGGATATGGAGTCAACGAACTTGAATCTGGATCTCTATAGTTGATCACACTTTGATATTGGAAATGTAAATTTATCTGTAAAATGAAGATAAAGTTATTTAGAGATATAGAATGAAGATAAAGTAACATAACTCATATATTTCTGGTTCATGATAAATGCTAAATCAGTGTTAAATATTATTATGTTTTTATTAGAAATTGTGTCTGTTTTGGGATTGATTTATTCATATTTTTAAAGGAAGGTACAGGCAGGAATAAAGGCAAGTAGGTAACCTAAGCAGGCAGAGAAAGAAGGAAAAAATCTTATTTATTTTATTTAGTTGCTCATCTTGGTTGTTTTCCTGCCCCATTGTCTTAAACTGAGGACTTTGGTTTATATGTAACCTGTTGAATAAAATTACTAGGCCACCATGGCATGGCTTGATATCCTAAGATACATTTTTTTTTTTTTTTTAAGGAAAGGTGCAGGCAGGAATAAAGGCAAGTTGTCAGGCAGGAAGGAAAAGAGAAGAGAAATAAGCATTTATTTTACTTAGCTATTCATCTCAGTTCTTCTATGAAGCCCTGGGATTCAAACCCAGGAGGCGAACCCAGTACCTTGGGATGTATGCATGCCCTTACCCAACAGGACACATCCCTTAATATACTTTAAGATGAAAAGCATGTTGCTGTTGTTCTTGTTTTTCTTTTTCTTTTAGTAATGGAGTATACTTCTGTGTGAATGACTTGGTAAAAAATAAGAGGACAGATTCCAAATTTAATGCTTAAGAGTTCTATCAAATAAATATTATTTTATATACACATCAAATCAATGGAGAATGGAAACCTGCTTTGCCTTTCTTATCACTGTAGAATAAAATATTCTGGCTGTTACCCTCTGTACAGGCTCAAAGAAGAAAGGAAACGAGGGAGCAGAAATATTTTAGAACACAGAAGTAGCAAAGAGTGTCAGAAAGTAGAAGAAAGAAGTAAATTTAGGGTATCTTTTGGAATATGTATTTGATTTTGCTCCAGTAAAGTTAATCCCAATTTTTTGTGGTGATGGAAATGACTCTGTGAATCTTGTCTTTTTTCTGCCTCTCTCCCATTTTAATTTAACAATAGGGCTATTTAAGTGATTCTGGGACAATGTAGTAACTAGTCAAACCAATTTGAATTGCTTAATCAATAAAGCAAATATGCTTTTGTGCACAAATTTAGCTTTATTTTTCCCTCCATCTAAGAAAATTCTATGTATGTACTCAAGTAGAGTTTAAACAGATAATCTAGTAAAAATATTACTTGGAATTGGTCACCCCTTTTTTGTGTGATAGACTGAATTGCAAATAAAAGGTTCATTATTCTTCTGAGCATGAATTAAACACGTATATGATCCAAAATCAAACTACCTTCAAATTATCTTGGTCTTATGCTATGAGAACTGATTTAGAAAATGTGAACAAACCGCATTATATAAATACATATCCGAGTGGTAAATCTCCTTTCTCATCATCTAGTGTTTCTTTGTTGACAGGTAAGTTTCTGTAACACAAACTTGAAACACTAGACTTTTCTTAACAAGGTGATTTGTTTGTTATATTTTGAAACAAAGACTTGGCAAATGTAATCAGCTTTATCATTCTTCTTTCTCTTTGAAATCTGGCTCCTTCTAGAGAAAACAAATTCTATGTTGGTTCCTTCCATAAACTCAGGGGAGGGTTTATCATCTTGGATTAGATAATTCTTTGTAGCGTGGACTGTCTTGTATATTGCAGGATGCTTACGGGCATCCTTGACATACTAGATGTTAGTGGCACTCCTCACTGCAACAGTATTGAAAAATATCCCCTGGAGGAGTCACCTCCAGAAGAGAATCACGGCTTTGAGACTTGTCTTCACAGAGAGAATTGCTTGAGACTCAGTGGGTTATTTGACCTAATTCTAGTTAACTACAATGAAATTCAACATTAACTCTATCAGTAATAAAGATAATATTTCAATTTCCATATATGTAACTTCTTTGTCTCTTAAAAAGCCCAAACTTTAGCAGGAATATTTATTATGGGCCTTCTGTAATTCAAATTATAAAGAGCACAATTCAGTAATTTTTTGTTTGAAAAAGTTAATTATAAATGCAGTATGAGCTCATTGATGTGAAGGAAGAAGTAAAATACTTTAAACTATTAAAATAAAATATTTATGTCACTGTCAATATTAATCATTTGTCTGACAACTGCAGTTTTGCTTATTTAAGCGGGCTTATTTATTTAGATATGGAATAGTATGGCAAATTTTTGAAAGAGATTGGAACAAGTTTAGAGAAAAGGATATATTTCCTCTCACTTTTTCCGAGAAGAATTTCACACACTGCTTGACATTAATGGACGAAGGTTAGATTCTTGAGTCATTTATTAGCTTGGTAGCTGCATTTAATATAAAAATGTCCTCTGATCTTGTTTTCTCACTTCTAAAAGAAGCTAATATTGGTAACACATTCATGATTTTTCAGTTTGGAGGATTATATTAGACAATGTAGGTCAAGTACTTATCAAAATATCGACTTATAGAAAGCACTAAAAAAAATTCATAGCCATTATTCTAATTCACAGTGAGAATGATGACAGCAGGCAAGTATCTATTCAAAATTTCCTTTGACAGAAAGTAGAGAAACTGTTGAGATTCTCAGATTAGCAGAGTTGAGAAACACTGTTTAGGACATCAGACCACAGAGTTAAAGTTTATCGCTCAATAGCTTAGATGGATGATAAGATAAAACAGACTATGAGACTGTAGATTCAGGGCACAACACAACATGGTAAAAAATATGCAAATTTAAAGACAGGGAGAAGGATATTTTCAACCACGTAGACAGAAAAACATCAAAGAAAACTTAAGAAAAATTTTGGTTGTCAGAAAATACATTTTGAAGTGAAGTGAATACAGACAGTGCCAAATAAAACCCCACAGGCAGTTCATTTCTGAAGATCTTTCTGTTTCATCAGAAGATAACCAGAGAGGACAAGAGGATAGGATAATCAGGATCAGTAGAGAACTATTTCCTCTAACCGCAAAAGATTTAGAGTCCCATTGACTTGAGGATGATTTTTAAATAATAATCATGAATGCTGTGACTACTAAAATTTCATCATATAAAGTAGCTAGTTTAATTTTCCAGTAAGTATTTCAGGTCTCTCAGTTGACTGATTTTTGGAAGGATGGTATTTAAATGTTGATAAATGGAAACAAATGAACACAAATGAAAACAAAACCAATCAAGTCAGGACAGGGAGTTGTGTAGAAAACTGCTTCTCTCAATGGGGTCTGACAGCTGTATTGATTCCAGTGCACAAGTACTACCTGAGAAGGGATTGTTACCAGATAACTCATTCTTGAAGTAGCAGGTAAGAGACATTTTCACACTGTGCTAAGTAGGATCAGTGGCCCTTGGGGTGCAACAGCTTCCCTTTTGTCAACTTTTCCCCTATCTGCTCACTGGTAAGACATTGCAATAAAGGTGGGTAACAAGCAGAGAATCAGCTAGAGGATTTCAAGCAAAGTGCAAGTGTTCTTTCTGCTGCACAGTTTTACTTGGTCACACTAACCTGACTTAAAAGTCTTACTGCAAGAACAGTAGAGAATTTTCATGCAGAAAATTGCATAGTGAAGGAAATAGTGGTGAACTTAAATTATATTATATACAGATGTAGATTTATGTGATGAATATATTAGCCCTATTTAATATTATAATGCAGCAGTTCTTCAATAAAATCGATTTTTATAAAGACATATTATAAAAAAAAAAGAAAATGTAAAAGGAAAGGAAATCACAGAACTTAAGAAAATTTTCCTGCACATCTACCTTTTGGAGAGTTTTTCAAAAAAGAAATGACGTGTCTGATTATTTATGTAGCAATTTTTCCCAGTTCTCTCTCAATTTAGCTTTGATTATCATGTAGTTTAACACTCAGGCACAAAAATTAGGCTGTTACAACTTTCTCTGATAGTTATGAAAAGGAGTGATAAACTCTGTGACAATAAGAAAGGCAATGCCATTACCCTTCTCTTCTGTCTTAAGACATCTATTATAATTTGAAGAATTAAAGATACAATAGTTCCACTTTACCAGAGTCATTTTCCATCTTCATCTCTCATGGGAAGAATGCTCAACAGAAAACCAGCAAGAAACTAAAATTTCATTTTAGGAAATATTTTTTCTTCAAAAAAAATTCTTAGAATTGTGCAATATCTGAAATACAGATATCTTGTTTGATATGTATAACAATTTCATTATTGTCCATGGAAATTCATAGATTTGAGGGAAAACATGTAAAACAGCTGTTTCAATATTAAATCATTGTTGATATACAGCCAGTCAAATATTTTTAATTTATTAAAATATTGAATTTAGGTAATAGTAAACTTTCTTTTCAGAAACTAAATATCCTCATCCATGTGCTTTGACCTAGCTGGATATCGAACTTTGTCAAAGAACTGTCAAAGATAATTCTATGTCATTTTTGTGTTTTTATTTACAAACAGAGTATAAAATGGAGAAATGAAGCCAGAAACTCAAACTCAAGTCACAGTTTGTCTTTTTGACCTTTGGAGTTTCAATATCTTGAGCTAATTTTTTTAATTCAGTGTTAGATTTACTTCCTATACAAAGCATGCTGGCATCTTAACACATAGCTATACACTGGTCAATTACTTACAAAGGATAGAGGAGTTAGGTAAGATGGAAACTAGAGAATTTTCCTAAATATAGCTTGCTCTTCCTGGTCTCTTAATCTGACATAGACAGTTTCCTTTACTTAGTTTTCCTTTACCACTTAATTCAATACTATTGTTCTTTAACACTTAATGCACATGAAAATTCTTTGTGTGAAACTTTTCTTTTCATTCCAAGGCCAGAGTACATGTACTCCCATGCACTTCGCAAATAATCAGAATTTGTCATTTTCCCTGCTTTAAGTAGTATCTATCTGACTGAATTTATGGTAAGTTTTCATGTATCTTTGGGCCTTTTGATATTTTCTCTTATCGGTTATCAAAAAATCGTTGTCAAATAAATGCTAGATGAAAAAAATCTATCTTGTGTAGTGAATTTTACAGAGAATAGAACTCAGATACTAATGCTGAAAGTTCAGTTTGGAAGATAAAAGTATGACCAAAAAAATAAAAATTTGATTATAATACTAATATGTGTCTAATTGTTCATCCCTAAATCTAGTAGTCATCCTATAAAAGTTTCTCTTCACTTGTCTCATGTTCAATAAGTTATGATTCTGAAAATTCTACTGACTGTAATTCTGACCCTCCTCCTAGCATTCTAAACAGTTTAACTGCAAGTTCTAACTTGCAGTTTCACCAAGAAGTTTGTTGTCAATTTGATCTACAGAATTCCAACACACACAAAAATATACTATTGCATATTTGGTTTAAATTATACTTATTTCAATTTTATCTGCTTGCAATTATATCTTACCTTTTTTTAAGTTAAAAATTCTTACTAATTTCTCATTTTATAGCCTATATTACATGAAAGAATATAGAGGATTTAAAAACAATTTTATATTTTGAAATATTTTGAAGTTCTTATATCTGATTAGAAAGAAAAAAGCAAATATAAGGTATGGTCATCCCAGACATGATAGACACTTTACAAATATTTGTAGAATAGCTAAGTAAAGTTTAACTTTGTAAGGCTAGGAATAATAGGCACGATGGTAATGTAGAAATGAAAATATCAATGAATAATGAGGTGTGGAAAGGATATGCCAGTAAAAAGATAGCTAAATATCAACGAGTGAGGTAATTTGGGAACGTAGATAGTATGAAATGATCTAGATGATAGAAATGGTGGTATCCAAGGTGAACACTTTTTAAAAAGAATCACAAATACAGGAAAGGGAGTCTAGAATTTAAAAAAAAAACTTCCAGAAAATAGTCGTGCTGTATGAAAATGTTTTAGTATCTTCCAAGTTCACTTACTTTGCTTTGTTTATCATGCCAGCTGACAATGACCTTGCATTTGTCTATCAATCTTGACTTCTGAACGCTTACATGGACTGAGTGCTGCTTGCTCTGACTTCTCTGTATCTGACATCACTATGTTTCCCACTCATCACTGTTTCGTGGATACTTTTTAATAGTGATATTTGTTATTTCTTTTGTCCACAATGTTATTTTCCTTTCCGAGCATTGAAATTGTATCACAGTCTGTATTTCACACCACATTTACCACCAGAGTTCCAGTGCTCTTTTACCACCACCTGTTGCCCTTCTCTCTCCGCATAACCACAGTTCTGTGCTCTGCTGTTTTTTGTTGGGATTTGTATGTTCATTTGTTTCATTTCATTACATTCCACATATGAATGAAGCCGTCATGGATAAAATTTTTGGCATGTGTTATCTGACTTTGGTGTGCTATAGGTGCAGGCAAATACATTTTCTAATTCTGAAAAGAATGCAAACTGGAACACGAATGGTAAGCTGGTAGATTCTTTTGAAAAGCACAAACCTTGCATAATCCAAAAAAAAACATTTCCAGCTGAAAGCAAAGCAACAGACCTTTCACTGACTAGGTCAGAAAATGGCATCTGTTAAACTCACCCAGCAGAATTGTTGCTTTGGGTTCACAAGGGAGTTGATAAAAAGAAAGCATGAAACACATATAGAGAACAGGGCCCTTCATAGAGAGCTGTCAGTAATTAGAGAACTGGCTCCTGTGCTTCAGATTCCAGAACCGTATAATGTGAGAGAATTGTGTTGTGTAGTTGGTTTCTTAGTAGACAATGATGTCTGTTTTTATTTTTGAATTGTAGCTCTGAATCCAAGATTACTCAGTGGTAATGGTCTACATTCTGATCTGAGGAATAATAGAACATTATGCTCATGAATATGGTAGACTTCCTTTTAAAGAGTAGAACTGAACAGCCTTTGGCAAGACATTTCTAGAAGATGTTCATTTACAGCAAGAGGGAGTTTACACGTGATTACTTTGCTGATACATTCACTTAACACTTGTGAGTGGACATGATTGGGAAAATTGCCCAATTTCAGTTTTCTGTTAAAAATTGAGTGTTTTTTATTCTCACTCACAACAGCTAGATTCTGTACTCTGAAATTGTTAAGAGAAAATAAAAGGGTGAAGAGGTGTGGATGGAAAGTGACTCAACCTTTCACTGAAGAAAAGTGAGGAGAATGTCACCAATATTATTCCAAATTTTTTTATCTTCAACTTTTTATTATCTTCGACTTTAAGCTGAAGTTTTGAGAAACTTTTTTCTGTATCCTAGATCTACACTCTAATTTGTTTCTTTATTCTTTCTATTCCCGTTTCATTTAAAGTTGTTTGAACACTGGCTGTAGAAGAAACTTGTCCAATAGCTTTGTTCTAATATAAAACTGATGCTGTTTTCTCTCTTGCTTTGCTTCATTAAATGTTATTTGTATAAATAAATACTAGACAAAGATGTTTTAAGACCAGGATATTGCTGGAGGCACTAGCATTATAGAGATTTGAGTTAATCATCATATTTACTATATCTAAATTCTATTTCCAAATGTGAAAATAGAGGAAATAAAGGATGAGAGAGGGAAAAATAATATATCCTTATTATTTTCAGAATATGTGTTATGGAAGAGTTAAAAGACATTCAGAATCAGCCACTGAATGAAAATTTATCAGACTGTTCAAATGGAGAAAGATGAATTTGTATATCAGTATCTACACTGGCCATAGTCTGACTTTAAGCTTATGACTGATTTCCCTTAGCCTCTAGGACAACATTCAAATGCATGGGCAGAAACAAAACAGAAATGGTTGAGCTCAGAAGAGAGCATTTATGAGAGAATTGCAAGCAGTTCATTTAAAAGGTTTTCAAAATATGGTTGTAATATTGCTCAGTGATTTCATTCTGAAGACACTTAAAGCCACTCGCCTCAAAAATTGTAAGCTCCTATACACTAATTTTTCTGTTTCTTTATTTTTCAGTTCTACATTATAGTTTCAGTAGCGAAAAAACTGAAAGTGAGCAAGATTGTGATTAACATAGACCTCAAATTTTACTTTGGTGTCTACTTATCCACATCATTAATTGCTGATATGTCTGTCTTTACAAAAAATAGATATGCCACCTAAAAGCATCAAGATTTGTTCTGATGCTGTGGATATCACTGCATTTGTCATTTGGATCTGCTAGTAAATTTCCATTTTTTTGTTGTTAATATTTCTTAGTTCTAAGAGTGTGTTTTATACTTTCATTTTCTTTGTCTATGTGAACCAACACAAAGGAATGTGCACATTTAAAACATTTTTCATTACCAGTGTTTAATAGATGTTATCTCCTTATACCTGATTTTTCTAGTTTTTAGCTAGAAGCTTCTATTTGATTCATTATCATTGATAATTTCAAAAAGAATAAAGAACCTTTGAGATTTTGAGATATTAGAATCTGTAGCTACTTATAATGTTGCATATGAATTTTCAATTTTTTAAATTAAATTATTGGTATTGAGTAGCTAGCTGCTCATAAATATGCTTTATATACATGAATTAAATAAAATGTGGTCAGTTATCATCATATAAAATACTTAAGTTATATTATCTGTGTGATGACCTTCTAAATAGAGATAGTTTGTGAATTAGTAGGCAAATGAAAATGAATACATAGATAAAGTAATATTTTATATAAATGACACTAGTACATGTTCCAAAGTTTGGTGTTATGATATTCATAATATACTAATATATTGATAATTTATGAAAATAAATGTTTTTTCAATCATTTTTTGAAAAATGCTAAAAAGTCATAACTTTAAACTGAATTTATCAACTTTGTCTTTGTGATGGAGACTTTAAGTTATGCCCCCAATGTGTTCTCTATTTTATAATATTCACACCTATATAATTCTTTCCCTTGAGTGTGGGAGGGGATTTTTACTTTTCTTCTAACTAAGGGCTTATGGAAAAAGATTGCGTGTCACTTCTGTGAATGTTGCCTGTGTACAAACTATTCTACAGGTTCTCTCTTCTGGCTTGATGAGGAAAGTGGTTATATTAGCAAAGCTCATCTAGAAAGAATCTGAAGGTATCTTCTGAGAGTTGTGGACATCTTTCGACCAATAGCCAGCAGTAAGTCAGATCCTCAGCCTTACAGATACAAGAAAATAAATTCTACCAACAACCTGAGGGAAATATGGTACAATCTATAAGTAAAATCTTCCCCAAACGGCCTACTAAATCAGAAAATATTAATTTTAGACTTGTGAGATCTGAGTCAGAGGATCCAGCTAAGTTATACCTGGATTTCTGAATCACAGAAACTATGAGATAACAATTGTATTGTATTTTAAGTCTTTAAGTTTGTGATGATTTATTAATCATAGTTTCATTAGTAAATTTCTACAGAGCTGTAAGTGCATATCCAAACACTTGGTGATGTAAAAGCAATAATGACTCTACATGAAAGTGCAAAAGGAAGAGGAATGTGGATTAATATGAGAGAAAGAGTAGTTAACCGGAGACATTATTTTATGTTAAGTAATACAGCAAAATACAAATTATACTGTCACATGATATACTTCTTTAAAAGATAGCCCGTTGAAAGGGGAGTTTTGTAATTCACAGTCAAAATGAAAATTTTGGCTAAGAAAATAAAATTTGTTGGTTACTTTCTATTAACTCTTTTCTTAATTTCAACATCTGTTTTCCTCCATCTGCAGGACATATGTTCCTGAAGTACAGGACTCAATGCTACATGTATACATACCTGAACAAAAAAATGGAAAATATTAAGGAGGAAGAAATATAGTGATCAAATATAGAAAACTCTTTGTGTCTGAACATATCTGGTAGGACATAATTCTCTTATAGTAATATAATGTTACTGATGAAAGCATCATCTTATATGATTTCCATATTATCCAGAGAGTGTGAATATGATGCATATACTTAACCATAATTTAGTGATCAACAGGTCACAAGCTTTCACAAACAGATCTTGTCACATTTAGATGTGGAATTATTTTAGAAAGTTTTAAGACAATGACAGAACACTTAAACACAATTATTTTGATTCTGAAAACGTCAATAATCTATGCAGTGCTTGATTTAACCGTGGTTAATTAAGCATGGTTACATGAGTGAATGCATGAAACTTTTTCTACTGGAAAGCCTTTAACTGTTGTATGCAAAAATCACATTTTGGTATTTAGTTTTCTCATAATCCAACTTGTGAAATGATCTCTAGTGTGTGATTTATAGGTAGAAATGGAATAACTGATTTACTTTGTAAGTACAACTATCAGTTATATTAGTAAAACATAAACTATTCCAGTCTTAGACAAATAATGGTTTAGGCAATGAGACATTTATTTATGCAATTTATTTATCTTAGTGTGAGTCCATTAAGGTATTACATATATGACATTATTATTATCATTATTACATAGCATTAATTTAACACATTAAATTTTCAAAATGCTCTCATCATTAGTCATACTTTAGAACACCTATATGGGGATTATAGAAAATTTAGTTATAAATAATGTCCTGAAGGAATTATCACTTATAAGTGAATGTATTCCAAATTTAGAGTTTAATAATCTGTGAACATTTAGAGGTTCTTACATTGACATACGCAGGTTTAGGTAATAAGTCAAAAAGCATGTTTAATACAATTAGTCAATTTCTATTATTACCTGGATGTTCTTCATTCTAAAAAACTTGTATATAAGTCTGCTTAGACTTTTCATTATTCTTTAAATCATAGATTAAAATTTTTAACAAAGCCTTCTATAAATTATCTATCTAGGCCTCACATTTTGAAATAAGCTTTTATTAAGAGATTCCATAAGAATAAGCCTTATCACTCAGGGAATTTCTAGTGTTTTAAGAAAGCCATATGTCAGGAACTGGGGACAGAGACCAAAAATCTTTACAATACTACATTCATATGTAAAATTATTTTTGAGATTGTCAGACTGCTGCTGTTTTAGTTTCACTAAAACATAGAATAGTCTTGTAATAACTGAAATTCTTGTAACTTTACCATTAAATTCAGATATTGCTGAAATGTAGCTTTAATATTTTTCCAAATTAGTAAAAAATAATAAATCCAAAAACTAGCTAATTATCTTTGAATAATAAAAATAGTTTAAGTATATTTGTTTTTTTATCTTTCATTAAAAATCATATACTAGCATTTATACCTTGATGAGCTGCAAAAATAGCTCTATGACTATTTGCTGATATCATTTCCAGGGATTCTTATTTTCTTTATCACATAAAATTATTTCACTTGGGTGAATATGGAACAATTTAAATTCAGAAATTTTGCTTTCTAAAAATATTTATTAAATAACTGTCAAGATATTTTATTCTATAAAAATTATGAAATGTGTATTTATGAATGCATAAATTTGAATGTATATTTATAATTTATTGATAATCTATCAATATAATTATATCCATTTATAGCATATCTATACATTTATATGTAATTCCACCAACTATGTAGTTTATGTTCGATATACTTTTCTGCTTTATCAAGGGTTTCTTGGGGAGGAAGCAAATCTTTCTCTATTTTTCCTACCTTAAGCTGGAAAAAAATTAAATTTACACAAGAGAGATTAGCTAGAGAATAGACAAACTTTACCATGCCCAACTGTAAACAGGGCCAACAGAATATGACCCCACCCATATTCTAGTCATCACAGTCAAATCAGTAGTCTCTGGAAAGGGAAAAATTAATTTAGGAAGGGTAAAACAGAACAAAGCACTGCACAATTTAAAGAAAAGGAATTTTTTGATGTCCATATAGAAATGCATAAAAAAAGATACCTTGAAAACTCTAGCCTGGGGAAATAAGACACCTCCCAGGTGAGCAGACATTTCTTATTTCTAAAGAGATAGAAAATTAGGCAAAACACCATTATTGGATCTTCTTTTTTTAACCTTCTTTAACTCATAATATTCAGTGTGCACTTGAACTTATACTGTGAAAGACTGTTTTTGGTCTCAACAGGCTCTAGGAAAGCATATATTTCAAATGTATCAATTGGTGTTACCATTATGCAAAGCTACATGGAAATTCCTCAAAAAATTGAAAATGTAAATTCTACATGATCTTGTTATCTCATTTCTGGCTATTTACCAAAAACAAAACAAAACAAAATAAAATAACAAAGAAACAAAACAAACAGAACACTATTTGAAACAGGCATATACAACCCAGAGTTCCTTACTGCATTATTTACAATAGCCAAGAGCAGGAAACAACCCAAGAACCCATGAACAGATAAGTGGATAAAGAAAACATAATATAAATACACAATAGAATATTACTCAGCTTTCAAAGACCATAAAATCCTTCCATTTGCAAAAATATGAATGACCTAGAGAGAGTTATGCTTTGTGAAATAAGTCAAAAAGAGAAAGATAAACAGTGTATGGTTTCCTCAAATGATCATTTAGAGAAACAATAAAAGATGAACAAAATCAAACAAAAATAGATTTTTGTCTGTAAAATGTAATTAGCAAGGTGTTCCCTGGTGACCTAACCATCTAGTACGCCTGAGAGCAGTCCCATATATAGCCCAAGGTCCAGAGTTCAAGACCTGGGGCCAAGGGGAACAACTTCTGTGAAAAACTCAGTAAGAGTAAATAAAGAATCTCCTTTTTCTTCTCTCTTCCTGCCTGTCTTTCTACTCTCTTTCATTCCTGCCTGCAACTTTCCTTAAAAAAAAAAAAAGTATGTATATGTAATTATATATAATATAAAAATCAATATATATGATACAAAATATTAAAAATATTAAAATATATAATGTATATGTTACTGAATGGAAGGGGGTTGGGGTAAAGTAACTGGGTAAAAGGGCCAATTATAAGGCAAAGAATTCAATTAGACTGTTGGTATGCTGTTCACGGCCCCTGTCCTCTACCCTGAAGACTATACTGAAGAGGATAATTGTTGATGTAAGGAAAGTAGGTTTATAATCAAGAGACACCCATTAAGGAACTAGGAGATCTGTTCTGTGTCAGATCCTGTATCTTTCCTGATTGTAGGAATTTCAGAGACTGTATTGACCAAGCACAACTGGAGGAAGAAATGTGAGATTAGGTAAGGTATGTGGGGAATTTCAGTCACTGGAGTTGACAGATACAGAGTGTCTGCCTAGCTTTTGAGATGATCACAGATTTTCTATGTCTCAGTGAAAAAAAACCAGAAAACAAACAGTTTGATCAATTTAGTTTGTCCAAGATAAACTGACCTATAATTGGACTATATGCCAATTAAATTTCATAGCTTTTTCAATTTATTATTAACCGATTTTGCTGGGTGGCTAGGTTTACCAGGTCTAGATTTACTGTCCAGTTATAGTGGTGGTAAACTTAATGTATTACACACAGATGCTTATTTACAATGATATACACCTTATACTTATACAATAAGGCAATTTTTTTCAATACAATTTTAAAATACATATTTTAAAGATTCCTATATCACCCATAAAGGAATAAATCATGTTTAAGTTACCAAAGTAAACTTTTCTCTAGGGTGGAGGGTGTGTAAATGATCACCTAAAGTACTGAGAGAGGAAGCTTTAAGATGATGCTTGAGTCTTCCTTCACTTAAGTTACTTGCATTCCAAGAGTCTAAATTGAGAAACTCTGATATCTGGGAAATGACTGAATAACATTGTTACAGTGACAAGACTAACAACCAGGCACTCAAAAGGTAGAGAAAACAGCACTTTATTGCAAGCCTTGGTGCTGGCCTCATGTGTATTGTTACCCAAAGCTGAGCAATGGCGGGTCTAGGGGAGCTCCTTTTATACTCTGAGATAATGATTCATCTCCTTGGCTGTGTGTGGTTTCTACTGGCAACACTTATCAGTTACGTACAGCTGCAGAACAGGGAGGCTACGCTTACTTGTCCTTGGTCATGATAGCAGAACATAGCTGCAGTCTGCGTAGATCAGGACATAGCTACGGCCTCCATAATGCAATAACAGGACAAGGCTATAGTCTCTGTAGTGCTGTGGAAAATTCCTGGCAGACTAACTTTTGCATTGGGGTCAGGGAAAGGTCTTCTATCACATTTCCCACTCTTGACCCTAAACTGATTTACAGCCTTGAGGATTATACAGGGATTATACAGGAGATTCTAAACTAGAGGTGAGAACAAGGGTGATGAGTCCTTCTGGCTCCTTCCTGCTGAATGTGGACATCGCGGTGAATAACAGCATTGTCTTCTTTGCCCAGGGTTTGTAATGGAAATTTGGTGAACTGGTCTGGAGTAACATCTGAAGCTCAAGGTCTCTAGACTGGAGAAGATAAAACAGGTGTGTAGGTTCAGGATGCAGAGACCAAA
The DNA here is from genome assembly GCA_004363575.1 of Solenodon paradoxus. Taxonomy (NCBI): domain Eukaryota; kingdom Metazoa; phylum Chordata; class Mammalia; order Eulipotyphla; family Solenodontidae; genus Solenodon; species Solenodon paradoxus. The sequence continues at coordinate 705,699 of RJWH01000178.1, read as the reverse complement.
CAAGAGTGCAAATAACAATACAAGGATCGGCCCTGACAAGGGCAAGAGCCACAATAGCCAGTTGATGTTTCCAAACTAGGAGCTCCCGAGACAAGATGCAATTTCTCCAAGTTTTCTGATTCTATCCCATAGTTGCCGGCTTATGTCTCTGACAATTCTGAACCTATTTGTGTAGAAACAACATTCTTTATTTAGGAACAAAGGCCACCCTTCTCAGCTGTAAGTCTAAACCCCTTCGGTTCTGTAATACCACAGGAGTCAAGGAGTCTATCTGATTCTAAAGTTTGTCTACAAGATCAAGTGACCTTTTGCATGTTGTCAGCTAGGCTTGTAGAAGGAGGTAGAAGTGACTATTCCACCTACCCCTTTTCTGACTCCAGCTACTATTCCTATCCATGACAAAAGAGGTATGACCTATACAACTGTCTTTGGCCTAGAGAAGGTGGTTACTAGCACTTCAAGGGACTGGTTTCCATGTATGATGTTAATCTGAGGTGTTAAGAAAGCAAGGATACAGCTTCTTATACTGGGGAGACACAAAAGGGCTCTTGTCCCACAAATGAAAAATGCCCCAAGTGCTGGCTGACACCAGGGTCTATTTTGGCTCCATTCTAGTTCTGTGGTGCTGTTATACCATATATCTGAAGTTTGCCCTACTTGTTCTGTCCCTTTGCTCTATTGGAAGCAAATAGGAGTCTTGTGTTTCAATTCCAACATTTGTAATGGTGGGGATGGAACTCCATGTCCTGAGTCCCAAGCAGAGATTAGCAAGAATCTCTCTTGGAACCAGAGTAGCTAGATACTGTGGGGAAGTTAACGACATGCATAACCAGCAGGCTTTGGCTAAATCCGGATTAGTAAGATTTAAAATATGGTGGGTGGCAATTAAATTCTGATACAATTGGAGGTCTAAATCATGAGGATTTCTAGGCCCTGTTTTTTTCTGGCCTGGGGGTTTCAGGCGGCTCTTAGTTGCCTTCAACCTTTGAAATCCCCGACATATTGGTTGATATGCTACACCTATACAGTTATTTTTTGGTAATGGCAGTCTGCCCTCATGAGATGTGTCGATTTGTGCCTGTCACATGTATTCCTTCTTGTCATTTACAGTACCCAGCAAATGAGTAACGGTTTGTGTTATAATCTGTGAGATTCTGGCTCTGACCCTTGTTACAACATTCACAGTCTTCTAATGGAGTATGTTTGTAGGCTGGTATCCCGATCTGCCAGTCAAGGTACCAGGGATAAAGAGAACTATAAGTAATAACAAGGAAAACATATTTAGAGCATCAGAGAAATATTTTGTCAGTAGTGCAGTGTGGTGGCAGAAAGGGGCCTGCTGACCAGCCATCTGCATTGACTGAGAAGCAATAGGCCTATGCAAAGAGCCCATAGTGCTGATAAATAAAAGCAAAGGGAAGGAGCAGGGCCCAGAACAAAATGAGAAGGATAAACAGCATCAGGTTTGGCGTCTGCTGGGGAGTTGGATGGGTCATTGATCTCCACAAGTTATCCCCTCCATTTTGTAATGTAAATTTCTATTAAGGGTGATAAGTCAAAATAAAGAACTAAAATATCTGTTGTTCATCAGAAACTAAGTCCTGTGAAGAAAAATGAGACAAATCCCACCAGCATAACTGGAGTCCGTTAGTGTCAGTTGCTGCCTCATCTGCTTATGCCAGTGGGAAAGTCCAGAAAGAAGGAATTCATTTCTTCATTCCTGAAAGGACAAAGGATCGATAACTTTTATCAGATTCCATTAATTATCAGCCTAGTTAAATTGCTGTCAAATTTTGTTGCATATGTATTACATAGGAAGTTTATGAAAAATACAGTCTCCTTTGTCTCTACAATTTATATTCTGATGTAATGGAGATAGGTGTTCGGTTATACATTTTTAACAACACCCCAGGTGGTCCTTATTCAAGTGATATGCAGAACACAGTTTCACAAATACCAGCATAGCTATTCTAATTTTCAAAGCAATAAGTTAGAATGAAGTCAAGTGATGGACTTGAGATAAGTCAGGAACAGATATCAGATCATATTTCAATTTCTGTTTCCCATATACACTTGAAATGAGCTACCAGATGAGCTAAAATGTCTGAAAGCTTGCCTGAAGACTTCCAGTATTTCATAAAACTAATGGGGGATGGGAACATACCCTTGTCAAACAATTGCCTTTTCAGGAGCCTATCCTTAACTCAGCTCTCTGGAAGGTAATATTGGTGAGCCTGACTACTAAGAAATCAGAACTCTGGGGTCAACAAGTTACATTAGAGACAATTTTGTTTTACTTTTTAAAATTCAACTATTGAAAAAAATTTAAACGACAAAAAAATACCACTCACATGTGGTATATATAGAATATAGAAAACAAACAAATGAACTAAAGGAAAAAATAAATTCTATACTAAAACCAAACTAGTGGATACCAGAAGGGAAAACAATGCAGTTAGGCTAATTGGGCAAATGGGGTCAATGAAATGGAGGTTAGAATAGGAGTTTGAGTGGTGGACTTATTGCAGTATATACAGATTTTGATTTATGCTGGCATATGCCTGAAACATACATAAAGTTATAATTTAGTCTTATTTCAATTAAAATATTTAAATAAAAATAAAACAGTAATTTAGACCTAGAAAGCAATTCCCCACTTAGAGGATCAAGCACAATCTTAAAGAAATATAGAGTATCTTGTTTTTATCTTTAAGAACAAATCTAATAAAATTTAACTTCATTTATTTCAAGATTCAAAAATTAAGGCCAGATGCATAATTCTCAAAAATTGAAAAATACACAATGTAATCTTAGTTTTGTGGTCTTTTGTAGGTTATTTAAATACATGAACTTGTGTTCTTGTTATGAAGCAAAAACATTCACTATGAAATACAACCTAATGAAACTGTCTCAGCCACATTCTTCCTCTCTTTAAGGTGACTAAGAGACGTGTAGAATATTTATATTCTATATTATATTTTGGATATTAAGAATTTATTTGTTCCTTTTAGCAAGAAACTTATTTTTATTTTCTATAGGGAAATAGTTCCAATTTTTATATTTGAATAATATTTGGTAACTAAAAGACAAGTATATGGTATAACAATAATTTGTTATAAATGAAAAGGCAGCTGACTCACTTTAGAAATAATTTCTATTAGGAGCATATATTTTATGCCTTCAAGCTTTTATTTTAAATGTACTTTGAGGATGAACATTGTATTGTCATAGATGAAAGAATTTTACTGTTAAGGAAATGTTTAGAGGTTTATTTGCCCTCTAATCTACTTCAGAAAGTTCACTGATGCTATATGTCCTCTGACTTTCTATTTGCAGGAAGATTGAAGCACTGATAATAATCTCAGACTAATGAGAGTAATGGGCTAAGACTAAGTTGCTATAACAATTGGTGGGATCTGTACTTTGCTTCTGGAAATGCAATGAACATAAACATAACAGTAAAGGGTCATATGTATCCAACACAGATCAAATTCTTTTTAGTTATAATAATTCCTAGCTTGTCAGTGTTATGAAAGAGATTATTCTTCAATATGTCAAGTTGCTTATATCAAAAGACCTTTTTTTAGAAAATGAGGAGACTTGAAGTAAAAATAATTTTGGATAATTGTCAGAAGCAATTGTTAAATAATTAGAAGTTTGCATGAGTTGAACATAATTTAAAATTAAACTAGGTTTAATTAATTGAATCTAGCTCATGTTGTTTATATATATATTATATAGCATAGAATTTGATGACTCAAAATACAGACTAAAAGTTTCAACAAAGTCAAAGACAAAATGAAGCTAGAAATGAGGTTATCATATAAATAGATATCATAAATCCTATGCCTTACCCAAGAGTGGACTAGAATGTTGACATTAATCAGTGAACATGCGATGAGACACCTAGTTTTTTATAAAATCTAAAACATCCTTAATATAAATACTGAACAGTTATTTAGGACAGATACTGGTAGTTCTGATTTTCAAAATATAGAAAATGATATAGTAAAGTTAATGTTCTTAATTCTTTGAGTGTGTTCTGTCCATAAAATCCATAAATGTAATATGAATGACAGTATTTAAAAAAGCAAAAGGGGCTGAAGTCAAAGTGGTGACATGGTAGGATGTGTTGAATCTTCTCCCCACAGAACAACTAGAAATCACCTCTTTTTCATACACACAAGTTGTTGCAAAGAAGACTCCATAAGATTGTCAATGGATTTAGCAACCAAAATTCTATAGATCAGAGGGGAATGACATATATTCAAAGGGATGTTCAACCTAGGCTACTATGCCCGGGGAGATTCGCATTTAGATCTGAAGGAATGATAAAAAACCTTTTCAGATATGCAAAGTGAAAGGACTTCATAAATACAAAACTAGCTTTGCGAAAATACTAAAGAAATCTCTACCAAATGTAAAGAAACTACACTTAAAAAGAAGACAAATATAAAAAGTGGGGAGGAGAAAAGGAAAATAAAAATGTAGATGGTTTGAATGAATGTAACACTAATCTGCTTTCAAATAAAAATAGGAAATAAAGAATTCTTAATGCTAACCTCAGAGAAAGCTCAAAACACATGTCCAGGGACAAAACAAAGGAAAAATAAGAAATCAATCAAAACATAACTACACTCAACCTACCTAATAAGAGAAAAAGGAGAACAAAGACACTGATAACAGCACCCAGAAGACAAATTAGAAAATAGCAATACGTGATTGTATTTCAGTAATCATCCTAAACATTAATAGATTGAACTCACCAATCAAATGACACATAGTGGTCAAATGGATTTCCTAACTTTCCGCTGCATTCAGGAAATTCACTTTCTTTCAGAAGATAAACAGGCTCAAGTCAATGGTTGGAAGACAATCCTATAGTCAAATGGCAACAGCAACAACAACAAATTAGACGGAAGAAAAAAAAAACAGATTTCAACTAAAAAGCATAACAAAAGACATAGATGGACACTATATAATGATTAAGGTGTCAATTCAGTAAGAAAACATAACATTGTTAATATATGTGAGCCAAATGAAGGAGCATCAAATATAGAGAGCATGTGTTATTAGAACTGACAAGAGACATTGACAGCAACACAATAATGGTAGGAGACTTCAATACTACGTTTACAACAATGGACAGACCAATCAGGCAGATAACTGATCAAGAAACAACAACTTCAAATGACCATTTGGAATTGTTAGGTCTAATACACAATTCTTCTAACAACTACAGATTTCAATTCCTTCTCAAGTGTTCATGGAACATTCTCAAGGATAGATCACATGTTAGGACACAAAGCATGTCCCACCAAATTTACATGATTTAAATCATATTAAGCATCCTCTCTGACCACAGTGGTTTAGAACTAGAAATCAACCACAAAAATAAAGCTAGAAAGTGCCAAATAAATTGGAAAATTAACAATATGCTTCTGAATGACTCTTGGATAAAAGAAGAAATTAAAGAGGAACTTAGAATAATTAGACACAAATGAGAATGAAGACAGGAGCTACTGAATCCATGGGATGCTAAGAGAGAAGTTCTTTTGCAATCCAGGCCCAACTCAAGAAACAAGAAAAATCACAAATAAACAATCTAACCCTACATAAAGCAACTAGAAAAGAAGAACTATTAAAGTCAAATGTCAGGAAAAGAAAGGAAACAATAAAAATTTGAGCAAAAATAAATAAAACAGAAAACAAAAAGACAATCCAGAAGATCAATGAAATCAAAAGCTGGTTCTTTGAAAAAAATTAACAAAATAATTGACTAGATTCATAAAAAAAGAGAGAAAACTCTATTAACTAGAATCAGAATTGAAAGGGAACAAGTTACAACTACCACAGAAATGTAAAATATCGTAAGACACTTCTATGAACAGTTCTATGCCAAAATAGTGGACAATTCTGAGGACATGAACAGATTTTTAGTAAAATGCAGTCTATCAAGACTGAGCATGGAAGAACTGAAATACCTGAATAGAGCAATCACAAACAAAGAAATTGAAGAAGTAATCAAAATTCTCCCTAAAACTAAAAGCCCGTAAAAGCCCAGAACCAGGTTATTTTCTAGTGAACTTTACCAAACCTTCAGAGAAGAATTAAAATGTATTCTCAAATTATTCCAAAATGTTTAAGAGTAGGATACACTTTCAAATACTTTCTATCAGGCTAATATCACACTGATATCAAAAGGTGATAGAGATGTCATCAAGAAAGAAAATTACAGACCAATATTGTTAATGAACATAAATGCAGAAATTCTCAAAAAAAAGTTAGTAAACTAAATCTAAGAATGCATCCCAAGGATCATCCATCATGAACATGTGGGACTGATCTTAGGGATGCAAGGAGGGTTCGACATACGTAAATTTATTAATATTATATACCATATCAACAAAAGCAAGGAGAAAAACTACCTGACCATATCAATAGACTCAGAGAAAGCTTTTGACAAGATCCAACACCCACTTATGATAGGAAAAAAAAAAACCTGTATAAAATGAAGATAGAAATTGCATACCTCAATATAATAAAACTATCTTTTTTTTTTTTACAGAAAACACAATTATATATATTGAAAACCTAAAACTCTGCCAAAATACTGCTGGAACTAATTAACAAATAGAGTAAACTGGCAGGTAACAAAACCAATGCACAAAAATCATTGCATTTTTTTGCACAAACATACTAGAAGAAAATGAAATAACTAAAACAACACTGTTTAATATAGAAGTAAACAAATCAAATATCTTGGGATATAGTTAAAGGAAATGAAAGGCCTGTACAATGAAAACTACAAGTCATTAAAAGGAATAGAGTAAGGCACAAAGAGATCTAAAGACATTACCTGCTCATGAATGGGAAGAACCAAGATTGTCAAAATGATTATCTTACCTAAAGCAATATACAGATTTAATTCCCATCAAAATCCCATGGGCTTATTCCAAGGAAATAGGAAAAAATTCTTGGAATTTATATATAACAGCAAAAGACCCTGAACAACAAAAGCAATTATGAGAAAAAAAGAACACATCTGGAGGTATTATACTCCCAAATGACAAGTTATACTGGTCAAAAAGTTATTGTACTGAAAAAATAACTATTCAGTGGAATAGAACTGAATAAATCACAAGGAGCTGACTCTACACATATAGTCAGTAAATTTATGACAAAGAAGTCAAAAGCATACAAGAGAGAAAGGAAAGTCTCTTCAATAAATGGTCTTGGGAAAACTAGATAGCCATATGCACAAAAATGAAGCTATAACACTCTCTGAGACCATTCATAAAAATTTACTCAAAATAGACTACAGATTTGAATATAGACCAGAAACCATATAATTCTTGGAAAACATTCCATTTTACCAGCCTTATAGAGATCTTTGGGGACTCAACTCCAGTATTAAGGGAAACAAAAAGAAAAATAAACACTGGGACTATATTAAACTAAAGAGCTTCTTTACAGAGAAAGAAAACCCACCAAAACAAAAAGGCTATCTTTTAACTGGGAGAAGATATTTGTGTTCCATATTTCTGACAAGTGCTTAATATACAAAATATACAAAGAATTCATAAAACTCAATAATGAAAAATAGGCAATCCAATCAAAAAATTAGAAGAGGAATTGAAGAGAGATTTTTCTTAAGAGGATATACAGATAGCTAACAGGCACATGAAAAGATGTTCCTTCTCTCTGATTATCAGGGAAATGCAAATCAAAACAAAAGATATCAACTTGCAGATGACAGATTGTCTATATCCAAATGTTGGTGAGGATGTGGAGTAAAGGGAATATATTTACTCTGTTGATGGGGGTGCAGATTGGTAAAGCCACTATGGAAAACAGTACATAGATTTCTCAAAAAATTGAATACGGAAATCCCATATGATCTCACCATAGCACTTCTGAGTATTTACCCAAAAGATAGAAAATCACTGACTCCCAGAGATTTATGCACCCCCATGTTTATTGCAGCCTTATTCAGATTAGCCAAGAACTACAAACTACCTGTGTTCAACATCAGAGGAAGGGATAAAGAATGTGTGTTATATATTCTCTGTGAGTGTGTGTGTGTGTGATATTTACAATGGAATACTGCATGGCCCTTAGAAGAGATGAAATCCGGAATCATCATGGATGGATCCAGAGGGGATTATGCTAGATGAAATAAGTCAAAAGAAGAAAGATATCAGATGATCTCACTCATAGGTGAAATGTGAATAGACAAAACAAAGGAACAGACAATACCAAACCAAACCTTGAGCAGTTCCAAAAGAACTGAGGTTACCAATAGGGAATGAGAAGTGCAGGGAGGAGCCAGTAGTGGCAGAGTCCACCGGACAATAGTGAAGAACAGTTGCTGGAGTGTCTTAAAATATATCTGAGGAATAGGGAAACTGCATATATGCGAAATCTACACATATGAGTTTATTCTAATTTATAACACAAAGCTACTGCAATAAAACACACACACACACACACACACACACACACACAAAGTGAACCATGGATAAAAGAGGCAACAAAGCAAAAAAGAAAAAAGAAAGAAAGAAAAGCAAAGAATGCTAATATTAGGTCATAAAGAATGTTCCAAGTCACAGCTCCAAATTTAATGGTGGTGTTTATTTTATAATTATTTAATAGAAGGTCCAACTTGAATGTTTACCTATATTTTTCTATTCATAGATTTTAGTTTAACAATTTAAACTTTAAAATTAAAACTGATAACAGAAGGCTATAAAATGTAATTCTACTATATATAGTTTTATAACAGGAGAAATAAATCAATAGTGATTATAATTACAATTAAGTTTGCCTGGGGTTATACTGTCTAGGAAAGAGAATGAAGATGCTTTTTGGGTGATAAAAACATAATGCTTGGATGTGCTTACATGTGTGTATACATTTGTCAAAAATTATTAAACTATAAATTTAAAAGAGAACATTATAGTGTATTTAAATAAAAGCCCGATATAATGACATAAAAACACAGTTCCATGTAAATTAATTTAAATTTTACTTGAATTATTCTGTTATGACTCACTGTTTTTTCCATATTGAATGTATTATATGATGTGCAATTACATCCTCTTCACATTTAGAGGACAGAGATTTTGATTTATCTTCTTTACCATCATATTCCTAGTGACCATAATCTGTATACAAAAATTATCTTAAATGAAAATAGATAGGATCCTCAGAATTCTATTCTTACTGATAAACTTGAAGTATTTGAACTATCAGAAGTTTCTTTATTTAGTAATTAGGACACCCCAAATGTCCTTCGGCTTAACTTAAAAAGTCTTAACTTAAATATCCCACATTTATACAATTGCAACTATACGACTTTAAGTATATTTACCTATATTTCATAAATGTGCATGTTAGTATATGATATAACTATTTAATGAAACAGGCGTTATGACACTATAATTTTATGTACATGTAAGTTACCTGGTCTATAGTGACAATAGTGTCAAAATTAGAGACAATATTTTTATTTTTACAAATATTTTGTCACTAATTTGTGTATTTCACTATAACTTTTCTATCTGTTCTTATCTGATAATGAAATAAGGATAATTTATAGTTGAACACAGTAGCACTAATTTACTTGAACTCAGTTGTACTTCAAATATTTGCATGTCTATGTTTTTCCACTATTTAAGGAATTGTCACATATTTCCTAGGTGATAGAATGATTCTTTATTAGAAACTCCAGGCAACTACATTAGACCACAGAAATGCTCCATCATAAGAGAAATTTCAAAATAAATACTTTACCTAAGAGAAACAGAATGGAATGTTGCAGACCTAGAGAAAATGCGGATGTATTCTGATCTGCCTGAAATTTAATTTTCTTATATTTAAAATAAAGAAATTAAACTAAATGTTCTTAAAGATCTCATTAAAATCTAATTGTTATTCTTTGATCACCATAGATTTCTCTTTTTTGTTGTTAAGAACTCAATTCGAAAATTAGAATAAGATGAAATATGAAAAATTCATTCTAAAGAACATTCATGATGACATATTAATGATGTTGACAATTTATTTTCTCATTTTATTTCTCATTTTGCATCTCCACTGAACACAATAATCCCTAGAAAAATGGCCCATTGAAATAAGTTCTTCTCAATCTTACAGACTCTAATATGAAAAACTGAGTTGTTTCTATCTTACATCTCTTCTACTTTATATTATTCTTAAAATTTGGCAGATCTATAATGCAGAAATTTATTACTATTTATGACCCTCATAGAAGACATAATTGAAAATTTATCATTGTCATTTATGCTATTAGATTATAATTATTTTTATATGGCTGGTTTATACACATTTTAGCATTGAAAATGAATAAGCAATATGTACAGTTCAATAGACATTATTATCTCAACCTCAAAATCTCTCCCTCATGTTTTGTTGTAAGTTGTTCACTATGAATAGCTTACACACACACATACACAGTTCTTAGAAGATGGATATCCTGCGTAGTATTGAGTACCTTATTAATTATTCAAGAATTTGTAGATCTAGTTGCAGGATCAAAAATGTCATTAATTATTAATACTGCTTGTTCTATGCATTAGAATAAGCATTTGCTTCTCACAACGAAACACGAAATGTATAGATTACTCTGTTTAAAATTTGTTTTATCAGTTCATCTATTAAAAAGTTAGTTCATGCTTATTTGTCAAAGTTGGAGTTGACCAGGGGAATGTTGTTTTCATTCTGACCTTTAAATAAATTCATTTAGAGTATTTAAATTATATTCTAAGCTTTCCTATACATTTTTAATTGGAAAATTTATCAAAGACAATGTGTTTATGGTATATTTTTAAAAAGCAACACCGTATAGATCTATAAGCACTTTCATATGGAATAAACCCAACAGGTATTCAAAGTTTATAATGTGAGAGTCAATGGAAGTAAAAACCAAGGCAAACACAAGGTATTAGAAGAAAAATCATTGGCATAATTTAGGTCAAGTGTTTCATAGATAAGAAAACTGAGACCCATTGACAGTGTGATTGGATAATACATGCAATTAGAATGAGTTAATGTCAGAAACAAAATTCTAGACTCCTCAGAGTACCTTGATAGAAAATTACATAGCTATGCAATCTGTAAAATATAACTTCAAACCCACTCTGTTAGAATTATGTAATTAGCTAAAAATAATATACTTGTGGAAATATAACCTTAGGGTAAGTTCTTTTGTTCTTTTTTAGAAATATAATCAATACTTATTAAATGTCAAACCAGATATAAATGAAAACGCAAGGGCTTTTGTGGCCAGGAGGAAGAAAATTTGTGTAGTTTGTACAAAACTTTAATTTAATTATTTTTATTGCATTACAAGAAAATACTACAAAATAATTGTGAAAATATCTGCTCAAATGTGCTATTTGAAAGCGTTCTCTCTTTGTCAGTAGTAGTAATGAAAAGTTCAAGCCTTTGATCAATTTGATTCTTTGGAAAACCAGCAGACTAAATATGATTCTGGGGAAAATAATTAATAAAGTGGCTTTTTTCTGTTTCTCATCTGCTTAGACTGAATTATTTATACTGCTTCTTGATTTCTCAATGGAATTCTCATTACAAATATTCCATTCCTTCTTTAGACTCCACTATACAGTAAAGATCCCGAAGTGCATTTCTGGGTCATCACTGTCCTCTAGGATAAATCAATTAGGGAATATCAAGAAAAATGGTTGAAATTTCCATATTATCATAGGAATTTGGTGAGATGAAATAAAGATGAGAGAACAAAACCCACACACATAGATAGATGACAGATTGGAAGAATATTTAAAAATAGATAGGGAAGAAGAGAGAGAGAGGAAGGAAGGAAAGATGGAAGGAAGGAAGGAAGGAAGGAAGGAAGGAAGGTTTTAAAAATCATGTAACATACAGTAACCATATGAAAGAAAATAAAAATAATATTTACCACATTTACAGTGTTTAGAAAGCTTTACCCGGAATGCTTGCTCAAAGAACAGGAATGTGATTTGTAGAAAGAGCTAAGGAGAAACCTGAGGTGAGTACCAGGTATCACATCATACATTTCTAGGATATATATCAAATATTTAGATTATCTCAGGATATGGGTTATTTCAAATAGTGAATAATGCTTAAAAATGGGAAATAAGAAACTAATGTTAATTCTCCTTGAAAATGTCCAGTTACAAAAAAAACATATTAATGATGTTCGAACAGCTTGAATTAATTGAACTATGAACCCTCACCAGATTTTTAAGTACTTATCAACATTTTTTAGCTAAATGGTCACATCGTAACATAAAAAAGTCATAAAGTTGCTTTAAATAATTTTTATACGGATAGTAATATAGTTAAGCTTTATTATGGAAATTGAAAAAGCAATCTTCTAATTAATTTCCATTACTTATTAATTTGTATATTATCAGTAAACAAATTTTTGGGTCAGGGTAAAGTCACCATCTTTTTATTTCTGAAAGCCCCACTAGGAACCAACAAAGATACTGTAAACTACTTCTTTGATAATAAGAATTATGTGGGTCTTTTAAACTTTTACCAGCCACATAAATCTAGTTACTGTTTAGTTACTAGTATAAGTACAATCCTATTCCATACTCTACCTTCCTGCTACTATAAACTGTTCTGGTGAGGGAAATGTTCCCATCCTTCTGGGTTCTCACAAGCTGAGTGAAAAAAATAAATTAGTATCAGACATGATTAGCAGGAGATAAGCCCAAATTTAATGACACAAGTATGAAGAATTAACTGGGTATAAACTCTGTGGAAACTGGAGCAGACCAAAGACTGACTTTCTGTGCATATAAGATCATGGGGAAAGGGGTCTGGGACATCCAAGACAAAGTGCAGAGGTCTGAACAAGATGCAGAGGAATAACTCATCTTTACTCTGAAAGTAAAGATAGATTATTTGGACAGAGAGGTCTGTTTACAATAAACTAACTTCTGGATGAAAGCCTTCCCAAGCTACATGCTTTTAGGGGGAGAAAGTAGCAATCCTCACTTCCTAATTAAGGGAAGGGTTGTAGTTTAGTTAATGATGATCACTTCTTCTATTAAGGAATAAGCAAACAATTTAGAGGAAAAGCAGGAGTTTATCCTTTGTCTCCAGGGTTGCCTTTTCTTTCAACTCAAAATAATATTCATGCCAATTTGTGTCATCTACATGAGATCAATTCTGAGAAACTTGAGGTAATTCATTTTAAGCCTCTCCAAATCATTCCACTGCCATTTTTCTCTCTTTTTAGGTGGTTGATTCTTAATGTATTTTGCAAAATATAAACCCTCAGTGAGTTCAAAACATTTTAAATAGTTCTATTTGACATTGACTTGGGAATCAGAAATTATGTTTTCACATATCAGTGTTTCATATTTCAATAAAATAATTTATTGTTTAGTTCATCTACTTATATATTTAGTTGTTTGATAGGTCATTAAGTTGAGACAATTCAAGGTTTATGTTTAGCTTTGACTACAAGTTTGATTATAATATAAAATAGCAGGGTTGCTGAATTTTAATACTATGTCTGGAGTTTAGAAATCACCAACTGCAGTGATAATGAAAAACTAGAGATAATGTCCATTGGATAGAGAGATGATTTGAGTTTGTACTAAGCACACTCAGAATGCTATGGTTAGACATCCTGAGCTTTACCGTGTTAGCTTCACTGAACACTGGTACTGGATAATTGGCAGAGCAGGGTGTTGTAAGAACCATTACCTGTCAAATCATAGGTCTCAAGGTAGCAGGCAATAGTGTTCATCATTCACATTTGCTATCAAACTAGTAAGTAGAATATACAGGCCTAGAGAGTTTCTGTAATTTAACACACACACATACATGCGCACACATGCGCGCACGCACACACACGCACACACACACATGAGAAAGAGGCGGTGTGGGGTATTTAAATGTCTTGGCATTTCATTTTTTTTTATTTTGAATTGGGAAGGATGTAAAGATTTGCTTAGGTAGCAATTCCCTCTGAAACCTTCCCTTTATGTGCTCCAGAGTTAACAGTACACTTATATTCTTCAAAAAAGCAATGTTACTCAAACTTTTAAAACACCTCTCTACCTTGGCTTCCTCTAAGAAGATAATGGAATGAGGCTCTATTTTTCAATCAATATTCCTGTTAAAAGTCATTATGGCTTCATGGAACTCAGTTAAAAGAATCCCTCAGAAAAGTAAGTGAACAAGAGCTGGTACCTGACTCTTTTCTCTTAATTTAAGACAGAAACATCAAAGTCGCAAGCCCTCGAGCAGTAGCAAAAGTCAAGTGCTGCCATTAGACTACAAAGCAGTCTTTGTAAATTATTAAGTTTCCAACTGCAGCATCGAGTTAACTTCTATATAAAATCATAAATATTAATCAGCTAGAAAGTGCTTAAAATATATAAAAATATTTCCAAACGTTATTTTAAGGAACTGCAAAGCATGCCTCTTGAGCTTTGCTGTCTTAGAATCCCTAACCATTAGAAACATCTTCTACAGGTAGTATTCACACCATTGCTGGACTAACTTTCAGCTTTATTCCTTGCTTGAATTGGCAAAATCAAGGAAGCCTTCATATCCAGGAGTGGTAAAGAATCCATCCTCAAAGATTTCCAAATACCATATAATAAGCCTTTGTAACTTGGATGATAAAAAGTGTACATGTGTGATATGAATATTTTTCCAGACATAAAGGGGAAGGGTTTTTTACAGTCTCCTACTCCTGTGAATGCTTCTAAGTCCTTATGGATTTTAGCAATCTTGCAAACCTGTTTTGTGGCATTAGACTTAATCCAATATCAACCTTCTTTTTATATTGCGTGAAATGGCTCAATTGGGAAGAATATATATTTCCTCATTAAATAAGGCATTAGATTGTCTTCCTCCTAGACTCATTCCCCTTTTTAGTTGATTAGCATTCATTTCAATGGTGGCAGAAAATTACTTTATCTTCAGAGACATTACACATATGTAGATGTGGTTACCCTTACAACTTTCTACTCCTTGTTCTCAAGAGTAAGCATCACTGATCAAGCCCAAGTAAGATTTCTTGTGTCCTTTTTCATGACAAATCTTAGAGGAATCCAAGAAACCGATAAGGAGCTATCCTCTTGTATGCATTTTCCTGTTGCATTTTTGCCCTTTTCTGTATGTGAATATTGACTTTATCAGTTCAACTCTACTTGACTTTGGCAGATCAGGTGATATATATATAAGACTTTTAGAGTGAAAGTTATATACAAGAATTAAATACGCTTTCTCCAAGTTTCAACCTTCTTTGAACTGTGTAATTGATCCTTCTAAGATGAAAATTTCAACTTCATCTTTCATTGCATTGAATAATTCTTGAAATTCATTTTAAGAATTTAAGCATTTACACTTCAGAGAAAATTTTACCAGCCTGACTTTCTTCTACAACTAATGTCTTGTTAAAGGAGTCAGAGTAGGGCTTACAATTATGACACTGAAAAAAAATGACTTTTATTTCTAATGACATTTATTTACCAGTGGTGTTATTTGAATCACTTATCCTATAACCACCCAGGTTTTACCTATAATACTGGATAAAAAGGCACAAACCTTTGCATTCTCTCACAGAGTCATTGAGTAGGCAAAAAGATACTGCATTAATGATATAGCAAAATGAGCACTTTTAAATTGGGTAGAGGAGTAAAGATAAGAATTGTTATTTATAATTTAAAATATGATTATCTATTCAGAGTTTTACATATATTGTTCCTATCTACACTGAAAAGTAATTGCAATGGTTACTATGCTATCTGATATATGTGATAGTCTGAAATGCATTCATATATTTAGAATTATTTTGCATTTGAAATAAAAAACAGTTGCTGGCTTCTTCATGCCAACCAGTTTGTGAAAGGATTAAAATAAACAGATTCTACATAATGTGATAGAAATGACACTTGGAGAACTAGATTGAATATGAAAATGATGGTCCGCTTCACTTTCCTCTCCTCATTTAAACACTTTGAGGAACCACTACTGAAAAATATATTGGATGATCACATGCAGTTTACTTCAGAGGTAAAAATATGTATAGTTACATCATTAAAGGTAAATGTAACAGAATCCCAGAAAAAATAAATAAACCATTATTTAGGCTGACATCACATAGCATAATAAACAGTACTATAGCATTATAGAAATATCATGTCGTCATAGTAAATGATTACATGAGAGGAGATATTATAAAATTCTGAGCTGCATGGGACTTAAATTAATTTTGTCACCTAGATATGAAAACAAATATATAAACTCAGACTTTGCGCACCCTATCTATGAACATAAATGCAACTTGCTTTCATTTTTTCAGACATTATTATTTTTGAATCAAGAAAAATTAAAGTCTACTGGAGATTTTTAAATCATCTATATGTCTTCTTCAAAAGCAAAGCATAAAACAATAAGTCCTAGGTGCACATCATTTCATAGCACACTTGCCACCATCATTATTCCTAATTATTCTTGACATTTTGTCCATTATACCATGAGGCTCCTCAGAGGATAGAAATAATCAGCTGGAAGTGAGGACTAGCTAATTATCCATATTGCAAAAAAAAAAAAAGTTGTGGCATTATAGATGAAGCATCAATTATAGAAATTGGTGATAAACCTTGACAGCAGAAATATATCTTGGAAATGACTTTTAATCACAAGTTTAGAAAGCTAGTCATTATTTCGTTCTTCTCCTCTATAAACTAATACAATCTCATTTACAACAAGAAATATATGCAAGAGTAGTTTAAGTGAATTGCATCACAGGGAATTACTTATAAAACATCATCACCTTTTAAGCCTGCAAATCTTGTGGTTTAAATATGGATCATTTATGCATATTAATTAGATATATTGTTCCTATCTACATTGAAAAGTGATTGTAATAGTTGATTAGCTTTTTTCATATTAAAGAATATTGGTTAGCATATCTTTGGTTCAGTCCAAAACATGCATTGAGACCTTTGATTTACTGCAAAAGGTCCTTGAAATTTGGTCTTTTCTAAAGCATCCATGCTTAGAAATTGTACTTGATGTCAAATGGCCCATGATGTTTCTAGATAGTTTTGGTTTACAAAATTAATACATAAAATACTATTATATTTCACTGGTCCAAGAATTGTGATGACTCTTTTTGTGAATAACTTTCTTGCCTTCATAGTCTAGCCTAGTAAATGGGTCAAGAAATTTTGCAAAAAAGCAAGATTTATCTCACTATGGGTACTCAAGAACAGTCTTGCAGTTAGAGAAATGCAAAAGGAATAACAAATTGAGAATAGGAGTCTCAGAATGCTTGGGCATCATATTCTTGCTCATTTGGTTGGATGTGGCTGGATATTTTCTTAATACAGAGGAACTTCTTGGTTATGCTTCTAAGCATAGGCAGTGAATGTGTTGAAGGAAACACTTTAAAGAGCTTCTAGCTTTTCTAGATGTGTAAGGATGAGTGTAGTTATCTTATCACATCATGACCTGGTGCAATAGCTGCCATGAAAGGACACAAGGCATTTTATTATCCCCTCCACCCACAACTAGCCTATCATCCAGGATTAACAGACAGCATTTCTCTTGAATCAATGTCCAATAAAGGTAGGATCTCAGGAAACTGCCAAGAAGCATCTGTTTCTATTTGAAGAGGTTTTAGTGACTCCCATACATCCCTGCCAATGAACAAGGTTAACCACACCACTAACTGGTATTTATCTACTGACTGGCCCAGTGTAACTGAGTCATAAAATATTAGCAAAGTTTCCCATACCAGTAAGAAGCAATCATTGGTCAAGTAAAAATGAAAACAATAACCCTTCTGTTGCCAGTCAATATGGCATCTTTATTTGAAATTTCTCAGAAGAAAATGAAAGTATAGTTTACTCACTAAAAGTCCCTACAACATTATAATGTTTTTTGTTACCATTTACAGTGCTTTAACATGATAGGAGTGAATGCCTCATGTACAAATCATGATTTGAATAACATTATAATCACTCAAATTGAGACAGGAGAACAGGAGCAAATCATTGGTATGGAATAGGAAGTAAGGGAAACCCTGAATAGATTTAAATGATACACAGAATTAAATGAAAACCCAAACTCACGACTATTGTAAATACTTAGAACTCTCTGTGATAGTCTAGTGATGAAGTTCTGTTAAGGCTATCATAAAGAAACTCCTTAAAGAGTCAAGTAAATAGAATTCAAAACAGGCATTGACCTCCAAACCCAACTTCATTGAATAGAGTTCAAATTCCAGAGGGGAATAAAGTGATCAGACAGAGAGAACCATTTCTTATTCATGATTTCTTCATTCAAGATTGTGAAGAAATTTCATTTCCACAACTTGTGACAATATTCAATATTTGATGCCAGAATTATGTTATTCAATGATGGCATCTTTAAGACAGATCCAATGCAGTTCACTCATTTATTTACTATGTATGGTGTAGTTTTAGATTACATTATCCCATTGAATTTTGTATTAACAATGAAAGTACAGCATACTTACAAATTGTGTGTGTTTGTATGTGTGAAGCTACTAGTTTAGTTGGAGATAGGACTATCAATTTAAGTGGCAGATTGCATACTGAAAATCTGCTCATCTTGAATAATGTCAACCAGTGCTAACACGTGCCCAAGATGAAATTTTGTGTACAGATAAAATACTGCAATTTAGTTTATATTTATTTGAATCTAAAGATGAATAAAATATTTTATAATGTTGATATATAGATTTAACATTATTGCATGTGAATGACTCATAAATAACTAAATATGCATGGACTCTAATGTATTCTTTAATTTATTGATAACTGTTTACAATGAAGTAAAATAATGCAATAATTTAATACCTAAAAAAAATACACCCTTTAGAAAAGCAAATCTCTATGAAGTTATATGTGATAATGAGCACACACTCAAGATTATCATTAGAACTTAGTGGTTGGATTTTCAGGACATTTCTTTGATTCATTTGAGAATGAAGGAACAATAAAGGTTTTTTGTTGTTGTTTCTCCAGTTTATTTTTCTTTTCCTAGATTCAAAACCCTTTTTGCTTGACTAGTTCAAGATAATGGCATAGTGAAGGTTGTCAAAGAAACAGACTTATATTTTATATTATCTGTCATATCGATCTATATCTATAATCTCTCTCTAAGTGTCTATCATTTTATAGCTATCCATCATCTATTAATCATCTATAATCTATCATCTATCTCTCTATGTATCTATATTCTATCTATATCATCTATCTATATCCATCATCTATCAATCATTTATCATCTATCTATCATCTATCATCTCTATCATCTACATTCAGAAGCTGATGTTGTACAAAGGAATAAAGGAGCTATCACTCAGGTTCTTGGTGGAATAAAAACAAACACACACACACGTACCCCAAAACAAGTTTTGTTAACAGATATGACCTTATGCAAGTGTGTAACTTGGTTGAATTGTCTCTGTAGGATTGCTGTCTTCACATATGATGATGGAGTTTAAAATTTACAGAGCAGAAAGTGGGAAGAGAAGAGGAGTTGTAAAGTGAGGAAGAATATGGAACCTACAAGAATAACTAGGTAGCTCTCTTTGCCTGTCATGGCTAGAAGTAACAGAGCAAAATATGGGAGCTCTATAATGGCTGCTACCTCACCACAGTCTTAAGATCACAAAAAGATCTTTGTGGCTGACTCTCATCAGTAGTATACAGAAAAAAGAATCTATGATGCATAGTTCAGCCTACACAGGTTGACACATTACACAATTCACTTCAATAGTTATTGAGAAGATGAACACTGTTTCCCACTCTGAACTTAAATGATGTATTTAATCTGTTTTAAAAGAATAGGGATAAATAATATTTTGAATAAGAGTGGGTTTCATAATTTGTAATGGACCAAAGCAGGCAATGCAAATATAATGGTTATATAAGTAGGAGGTAAATATATTTTCAATTTTCAGATACACAATTAATGTCTATTAATTCAATCCACAGGGAATAAATTAATATGACATACATGCTATTTAGATTCATTTAAAATTTTGTGGCCAAAGTAATATGTGGAATACTTAAGCAATAGGACATGACAAACAATGTAGTAGCTCTGATTAATATACTTTGGTGCTTCCAATCTGCGTCACAGGCATTAATCAACTTTACTTCATGGCTTACTATACTTTGCTGAAATTATAAAATGATTTGTTATTCTTAACATTTCAAAAATAGTAATAATAATGTTTGCATTCTCATTGATGACTATATCTAGAACCTAAAATATGCAATTATATTCATTATTTGATATTCCATATATTTATCTGTTAGGAGCTCTCTATTACAGCTATGCAATTTGTGAATTTTAATCCATTCCATGAGTTCCGTGTAATCAAGGCTAAAACCAAAGTTCGAAATGATCAAAATGATAGAACATTAAACTGAAATCAAACACATATAGATACACATCCACATACATATGTGTGTATGCACAGAAATATATATGTAGATTTTTTTTATTGTAGGTGTGATTGCAAATATGAAAGTCGCACTTGAACTTCCTTTACAGAACTTATCAAAAAGCCTTTAATTATTGTCATATTTATATCTATCCCAGCAAAACTAAATTTCAGGGAAAAATGACTGAGGACAATTGTATAAACACATATATTTAGAATGCAAAATCTTTGAAGAAAATGTAAATATTTCTCAGCTTCGATTCTACCTCAGGTCTAGGTTTCCTTTTCCTTTTTGTTAACTAAACGTGGAAATGACACATAAAACTAGAATAACTAAATGGGAGAAAAAGAATGAAGCATGGATAATTTCACCCAGCATTGGAAGAGGTCAATCTATAAATCCATAGTGATCCTACTCTAGGAATCCCTTTTCCAATAGTGTTCTCCAAAAGGTCATTGTTCTCTAGAATATGTTGTCAATTGTTCTTTTATTTTCTATATTGCCATTTTAAGTGAAATATGCTAAGTAAATTCCTTTTGCATTATTTAAACAGAATCTTAAAGGGATTGAAAAACCAAGTTCTTTTGCTTGTGCTGACTTTTTGGGCAGAGAATGGTGCTTTTTCCTTGCCAATATACATTCAGTCACAGATTAAATTCGATTTTTCCAGGTAATATTGAAGTCAATTGATCCTCTCAGAGTCTGTTGAACAGGTCTCATCTCAGCATTTCCTTAAAAATGGACACTGAGAAGTTAGTATGCACAAAGAATTTTAGGATGCAGTCTAGAAATTACTATTGGAAAATGGAGGGAAAGGAAGCAGAACTGAACAATGGATAGATCTAAGCAGTGATGTAGTCTCCATGAAGACCACATATAATTCTCAGGAAGCTCTGAGGTTGGAATGAACTTAGAGTTCTTGAGTGCAACTTTCCCACCAGCCTGAGGAATATATCCTTCAGTATTAAAGGGGTTGTGAATTAAAGAATCTGCTATACAACACTGTCACCTCTGCCTCATTCATTTTTATACCACTTATAAGTATCTGTTTTTAGTCTCTTTATTTGGAATCTGAAGAGTTAATAAAACCACTGATTTGGGACTCTGTTTTCCAAAATAAACAATGTTTTATCCATGAAAGTATCAGATAAGAAAAATGAATAAATCTTAAAAGTAATAGAGAAAATAGAAGAATATAACAGGTCAGAAATCAAGTCAAATTAAAAAATGCTTAGATATAATTTAGCAGTATTTGAATAAACCATGAGACTATCATCTGATATTTAGGATAGGTAGTTTTAAAAAGTTTCTTCTTTCTGGTTTTAATGAAAAAATTTAGAAAACTATGAGCTTATAAAGTAACACGTAAGAGTGTATACTGCACTGCTGCTTGTACATTCGTGTGTCAGGCTTCATGCCAGGATGGGTAGGTTCCAGCTTAACAGACTAAAACATTTAAACATAATTAGATATAATATTAGAATGAGATCAGGCATGTCATCATCTGAATTACAAGTTAACATCCCATTTTATCTCTATATATTTAAATGAAGACGGTTCACTTACATGAGATGGTAGAGAATTATTACAGAAAACAAGTTAAAACTGAAGTCATTCTGTAAAATATATATTTTTAAATATTCTGAAATGTCAATAAGTTAAAACTTAGCAGAAAGACAATTTTTCTGGTTTTGTATTATACCAAATGCTGCATTTAAATTAGTTTATGTGTAGAAAAATCATAGAGAAATGTAACCCAATTTTAGAATTTATCAAATCACACCAAAACTCAATGCTTGTAAATACTTCCAAACAAAATGCACATTTATCAAGGAAATAATGTCTTTAGAAATGTAAGAAAGAATAATCTCATAGATATTGCTTAATTTTGAAAATGCTAATGTTTAAAAATATCCTTATAAATAAAAAGGCCTTATCTCTTCAAAATGTATTGTGTAAAAGAAGTTATTCTAACACATACACATTATATATATTATTGTGATATACACACATACACACACACACACACACACACACACACACATATATATATATATATATATATGTAAAACCTCTAGATATTGGGCTTCTTGACAGCAGGAGTCATGTGGTATTTGTCTAGGTAGTTGCCTAGAACAATACCTAGCACACTGTGGGAACCTAGCAATGTCCATGGAAATATTAGAGGCTGAATAAAAGCATTCTTGAATGGGTAGGGAAGCGATATCTCCTGCACTAGGAAAGAACATAGCAGAGTGTACCTCAGCTCTTTTCCAAACAACACTACCCAATAACATACTGTTTGTCAAGGATGGAACAGAAACCCTCCCAAGAGTGTAGCAAGACAATGCTGGATGGTCATATAAAAAAATTTAGCCACTTCTAGAACCATCCAAGGTAATACAAATATTGTTTCTATTTATATAAGCTTGATATAGAAAAAATAATTTAAAAATTCTAAGAAAACAATTTATTTTCCCTGGGGAATCCATAACTTACATCTTCTCTAATAAAGAAATAAAGTTTGTCTTTAGTGTTCTTTTAAGGTAACTAAGATAAAATGAATTTTGACCTCAATAGTAAAAACCACTTCAAACTAGGTAATATAGAGTTAATAAAGATATAATACTAAAACCATATCCTCTGATGGGACTAAAATATGACACCTTCATTTTCTCAGAATTGTTCTGTATGCTATCCCTACTCTGACATGAAGAGTCAAGGACAGTGGAAAACAGTCCCAGAAGGAAAGGAGAAGCTCTTATTCTTCTAAACCTTCAGCCTTACCTTAATCAAAGAAGCCCTCTGCTACTCCTTCAGCCTCCACCCTTCTCCTAACGAAGGAATTGACGCTTGTTCCTATTCTCTGAAAGAATGCAGAAAGAAAGGTATCTATACTTCCAGAGTAAGAGTAGGGATGAGCCATTCCTCCTTGCCATGTAGAGATCCTCCTTCGTCTCTCTCCTGAAATCTCCAGGTCTCAGCTCAATATTTCAATGTATGTTTACCCAGCAACCAGAAAATTTGCCTCCTTGTAAATTCTCCGCACATATATTATTATTAAATCTGAACTTTTCTCTTACTAATCACACATAATGTTAATTTGTTCATTCATCCAGCCTGTGAAGAACCTCAGAGAAACAGTGAAAGTTTTCCTTTGACTACCACACCTACAAGGACAGTTAATGAAAATAAAATATAATTTAAAAAAGAAGTATATATTTGATTGAAAAGATTGCATTTGTATGACCAAGAATCTAATCAAGGTATACAACATTTTCTTCATCCCAGAAAGTGTCCTCATTTTCATTCAAGAAAATCCCTATACCCCAGTGGTGAAAACTGTTGTGATTTCTGTGGCTATTTAAATTTTAACTCAATTTATTTTTCTCCTGTTAATTTAGAAGTACCAAAAATTTGATATCAGTATAATTGAGTTTTAAATGCATTAATATAAAAACAAGAAAATTTCAATGTATATAAAATATTTTTCTGTGTAGGTAGATGTATGTTGCAAAAATCAGTGAAGGAATAAAGGAATATAATGATTAGTCAAAGTTCCACCTAAAATAATTTTATTAAATCATTAGTTTGAAAATTTCAACTATTTTTGGTATTCTAGATCATAGAAAATAAATGCAATTTTTAGAAGCAAAATAAGATATATTAATAAAAAATAAGAGTAGAACTAGCTGATAAATTAAGACTATACAGTGTGAAGTTGACATATATAGATTGTATCAGAGCAAATAATGACATCTTGATATATCATCAACGTAATGCATTAAGAAACAGTAAAGAAAGGGAAAGACGAGAGCAGTGTAACCTTTATTAAAAATAAAGTTGAATATATTTGTAGTTAATAGGTGATTGCTTTCAAGCGTTTTGTTACTTATGCTACCGGCTAAAGCATTTTATTACCCCACATCTCACTCACATAAGAGGTTGTTTTACATATTTATTCTAAAGACAACTGCTGGGGCTTGAAGACCTAAGTTTTTGTCTTGACACTACCATTTGTGAAATGTGTAATCCCTCTTTGTTCAATTACTTTATCTGAAAATCGGGATAATAATTTTACTCACCTCAGAGCATTAAATGAGATAAATAATAAACGAAGCACTATTAGTACAGTACCTGATAATAGACAAGTCTGCAATAAACATCTGTCATTTTGTTGATATTGGCATCGCTACAAGGCATATAATAAGGAATTAAAAGAAGCGTCTACATGGGTGAATTTATGTAAATGTCTCATCAATGAAAAAATCATTTCTTCATTCAAAAAAACATTGTTGAGAGCACAATGTGTATAGAGTCTGCATTATGGAGTGCCAGATGGATGCTGGACTGTCTTTATTCGGAAGAACACACAACTTCATGGGTTGAGAAGTTATATAAAGTATTATTACAATGTAGTAAGACAAATGTTTTATTATTAATGTATATCAAGTTCTAAATATTTTAACACATTGCATCTTAAAAGTTATCTAAGAGATTCCTATTGATAATTGGAAGAAAAACAGCAAAAAATATTCTTCACAGAGAATTCATTGTGGGCAAACTAAGAGATATGAAAGTGTTTAGTCCATTTCAGCAAGTGCCATGTGGGGAATTAGTCAGATAATGAATGGGACCTGGTGAAGTAACGCTGGATTGTAAAGGATCTTGGATGTGAAATTCATCCTGATAATTACTTCCTTGTGGTCAACACAATGAGCACAATTATCTCTCCTTACTTCTGACTTTAGAGAGCAATGCTGTCAAACTAATGAATATTTGTTTAGCTTGTCAGAATATAGAAATTCTTTTTCTTAAACATAAGAATGAACACTGAATAAATGAATGAGAAATTCATCTAGTATTTGACAGGCCTTTATCATGCTTCTCAAATTGATAAAATTTTGTGCAATTCTATTTGAAAATTTTAATAATCAATTATCACATATCACATATCGCAAGGTACTCAAACTTTAAGCAATATTTGTAAAAATCTATTTTTCACGCATAATTAAGCAATTACTCGTGCAATTTGAAAAACACACATATGGCAAAAAAGACTGTTCAATGCAGTTTTAATATTTTCAAAATGTTTCCAGTAGAGTCTATAGTCTCTGCTTGTAATTCTCTTAAACAATGTGGAAAAGAGAAAAAGTTTGAGAGTCCCCAACACAGAGTGGAAACCAAAGTTCTACTGTTAGTTTGATAATGTAGTAGAAGAATATGGCATCCCTGAACCCAAATGAATAAAATCAACTCCATGATTATTTATATTAGAAGAATCATAGTCAACACAATCATGTTTTATAAAGCAGGTAGATTTCTAAGAGTATGTAGCATTTTGCAGAAAGTCTTCTGAATTTCTTATTTTTTTGTAATGGCAATTAACAACAAAAACCAAATATTTCAGATATTCAAAAACCAAAATTTCGTCTGTATCTATATAAATATTTCTTGTAAAGAAATTTAAAGTGAAGAGGAAAGGTCACATATTTAAGCGCTATCTGATGATTGTTCTGACTTTTTTTCTTGAAATGCTAAATTTGCAATTAATTCATTATTTCAATTGCAAATGCTACAAAATTACATTATTGTTTTCTATATAACAAGATTATAGTGAGAAATGTATTACATTGGAGAGGTTAGCATTCTGTAAAAGCAATTATAAAGCAGATCTAAATAGATACGCTGGATTTGTTAATAGTGTTTTATGTTGGACGAGGATGACTGTGAAAGTGTAAAGACTATAGCTGTAAGACACATATGAGAGTTGTTAAAAGAGTAAACCCCAAGTTCTCAATCACAAGGAAAAAAATTTTAAATTTTTGTTTCTGTTATATCTGTAAAAATGACGGATGCTAACAAAATAGTGCTGCAATTATTTCACAACATATAAGCAAGTCAGCCTATTATGCTGCACACCTTAAAATTATGCAAAGATATGTGTTAATAAAACTGGGAAACATTTAGTAAAACAAAATTATAGAAAAAGATTTTTGAAACTTTACCTAGTGACTTCTTAATTACTTGATAAATCTATTATCATCTTTCTTTTCCTGTATATAAACTGCACTACAGAGACATAAAAAGCTTGTGAGGTATATGTTAATTTTTATTTTAATGACTGAAGCATGTGGCCCACTGAATCTCTGCTTCATACCCAAAGGGGTGAAAAAAGCAGCTTCAATGTACTGTACTACTTAGTAGATGCTAATATTTGGAAAGAGCTCCAGTACTACTTCACAACTACAGAAACATATTGATTCTCCTACCATAGCTCATTAAAAGCTTAAAAGCAAAATCATCTAGTTTAGGAGCTGGAAAGTTTTATAGGTGAATTAGTAATACAAGCTCATTTGATTCATGAAAAGTTCACGCTGGTCTTGAGATGACATTTTAAAGTTGTGACAAACTTTGATCAATCTTTCCTTACATACTTGACATGGTCCAATTCGTTTCATTTTCAGTTTTCAGTTGACTTCCAGCAATGAGTTTTTAATGCTTTAGGTGTCTTTATTAAGATCCTTCCTTAATTCAAGTATTTAATATATTAATAAAATCAGTCAGATATCCATGACATATTATACAACATTTTGAGTATTAAAATTAAGATATTAGAGGCCTTGTGTTTTTATTAGGTTTTATTATCTGTTTCCTATTTATCTATGTCTCAGCAAAAATGGATTTGGGTTGGGAAAAAAAATGTTTTAATATCATATAAAATTTTGTCCTTTTGCAGGTAAAATATTTGCATAGATGCTAAGTGCACATTCAAAATTTGTGGCACTTAACTAATCCAACAATGGGGATCTATTTTCAGTGAGCACATCATAATTCCTTAAAGCCCTGCACATTTGGCATTTACAGTGTGAACACAAGTTCTTCCCAGTGCGAGGGCTTCAGCGAGTGGTGCGTGAGTCCTTGTTGATAAAGCTTTGGTGGCACTTAAGCACCTAATAGAGGTTTGAGGTACAGAGACTATGAAGTGTTTTAATGAATCATGAGATTTTTTAAAGTAGCTCTGATGCCAGGCTTTAGATCTATGAAGTGATTTGCATTTTCATTTTCAGATAAGAGAACTTGAACCCTAGAGTGGTCAAATGAACCACAAATGACTACTTCAGAGAGTGAACAGAGAGTAAAGTATATTTCCTGGCACACTGTTTGCATAAATATTCCTCAAGTAATCAGATTCAATATGGGTATTAAACACCAAAATGTACTTGTATTCAATGACTTTTTCAAAAAAGATCAAGCCAATCTGGATCAAAATATATACTTTCTTGGTGGTAGATGCTGTTAAGTGGCATTTGCTCTTGACTGGCCAAATCTATGTGTTATCTGAGTTAGCTAATAGGTAGAGAACATTTATTTTGGTGATTGTGTGTTGTTTATCTCATTCACTTTAATGTTGAGTTTCTAGAGGGGAGGAATAATATTGTATTAATCTTTATTTTCACATAATGTATCTCTACATATTAGGCAATTGACAATTATTTGATTAATATATGTAATCTGGCAATTCTGAGAGGGACTTAAATATAGTAAATAAAAATGGATTTGAAGTTTGGATAGTTAGAAATCCATAGAATAGTTCTTAAGTACTCACTGGGTAGTATTAAGGCCCCCAGATAATGGCACCTAAATAATGAGTACAATTTATATTTCCTATCTATGGCTCTCTGTATAAATTGATAATGTGGCTCATTTTAGCGATAATAGGATAAGTTTTATCTCCTCCTCACAAAGATATAAAGCATGGTCAGAATTGACCCCCAATTCATGAAGCCACAGGTGGTAACATGCATTTATTTTTTCCCATTCTTTGGTGTGTGAAAATTGCCTTGTGCATAATTATAGTTTAATATAGGTGAACACCAGTAAATTTTATTATTAGTAAACCACAACCAACTACTATCATTTCCTCCTGGTGAGAAATGGAATGTGATACTGACAAGAATTTTAATATACAATATACAATAATATTCAACTATTAAATTACTTACATTTTGTGTACTTGACACTACCTACTACTAAGGAACAATATTATTTGCTCTTTTAAATTACGATATAACAATGTTACAGTGAACTTGTTTAGATAATTCATCTAGCATTTATTACTTGACTTTTGCTTTCAAACACACACGTACACACACACACACACAAACACACACGCACACACACACACACTTTAGGCTTGCCCTTAATTGAAAAATTCACTCTGAATTTTGAAGGTTTGGAATCTTATGAGGCGAAATTTCCAGGAAAGGATAAATTCAAAAATTGCCGTTGCAAACTCATGCATGCACAAAGGATTGAGTTCTATCAGATAATTAATTTGTAATGGGACAATAAATCTTTCAGAGGCCTGGAACTACTAATAGGAATTCAGTGTATACTAGGTGTCAGTAAGTGTGCCTGAATCTAGACATCAGGGTAAAACATGCTCTTAAGGAGATTCCTTCATTTCAATTTTTTTATTTTTAATTACCTATAAAATACAATAAATTTTTACTGTTGAGTTTGGAATATGAGAACTTGAGGATATTCAGAAATTTTGAAGTATTTGTTACATGACTGATATGTTTTAATCTACTTGTAATAAATATTTATGTAAATAGATATTTAAAATTGCCCAAATGACTTTTTACATAGATATTGTGGAGTAAACAAGGGTAAGGATTCTTCCAATATCTTCTAGTTGTGGCCAAAGAAATACGCTTTTTTTGCAACCGTGGTGTATTGCCTTCATTCTTTACTACTATTTCATTGCACAAAAGTTTTTTTAATATACAAGATGATATTTTATTTTCAAAGGCTGTATTGAAACTTCTAAGATCACCTGGACAGTTTATAAAGTCAACAATAAGCTATAGCCAAGGAAATCAGATTCTGTCATAGGAATATAATAAATCCTTCTGGAGATGTGCAATTTGCCTCAATGATTGCCTATATTTAGTCTTTTGAATCTTATTTCATCTTTAAGCTTTTAAAGCTTTGTTATTTTCTTATGTAGTAGTAAATACTATTAGATTGATCTATTTGAGTGTTATATATGATCATCCAATCAACTTTATTTTCATCATCTAAGAGAGGAAATCTAAATATGCTTGATACATGTTGATTTTCATAATTTTCTTCATGTATACATAAATACAACACCAAAGATCAGTAAAAGTCAAAAGCCTTAAAATTTTTATTATTTTCATGACTTCAGTTAATTGAGTTAATAAACCATGTATGTTAAAACTGTCATTAAGTGTGATACAAAGATTAATATTCATCCTAGAGTTAAACATCAAGGGGAATAAAAGAAAAAATTGGATGTCTAACAATTAATAGATATGATAATATATAACAGAATATTTTAAATGAAATATTTATGACATGTTAATTGAGAATATATGGTACATGTAAGCATATTTACTAATAATAAAATATGCATATACATATGTATGTCTCCATTTTGCATTGCATGGGTGTAAAAAGTTAGAAAAAGTCATGTCAATACATAAAGCAGCTGTTGTCTATAGAGGGTGAGATTATAGAACTGTCATTTTGTGTATGGCACGCCTCTGCCAAAAACCTAAATATTTAGTAATTTCACATTCAGGAAGAAGAATTATCTTTATATTGTCTCACTGTCCCCATCTGTTCCACTTTTCTATAGAGAAAAGCAAAACGACAGATGCATAAGCAGGAACCCACTCTAGAAACATTAAATATTTAACAAAAACTGGATGCCAAGTAATTTATATAGAAATTTGCAGTTTACATGACTTTAGCACTTGTTATTTCTCAGCTACAATTCTTCTTTTTCCTTTGAAAGTATAGGTCTTTAATTATATCCACCACAACGTATTCACTTCATATTACATTTTGTCCTTAAATGTCAAACTATAATAACATCAATTTTCCTGGATACCACAGTTTCCTCATCATTATGTAAGCAAATGCAAGTCATATTTTCAAAGAGCATAAGATGTCTTTTTTAAATTGAGCAGATTTACTGTCATTATAAAGTTGTATGGAAATATTAAATTACAAAGAACATTATTTTTGAATTTATATATCACAGTTCCTTGAGTCCAGTTTCTTCCTTTTAAAATATTTATTTAAATATGTATTCATAGGGAGGCTAGCCTGTTTCACACACTTTTATACAGATAACTATTCTACATGACTTAAAATCCACTTGTAAGCAAAATATTTAGGAATATAAATAAAAAATAATACAAGCTTGCATGTATTTATGGAAAAGCATTTTTCTGAAGTAAAACTAAAATAATATTGATTATTAATGGGGGATGCATGTTCCTGTTACATAATTTATTTTTCCTTTTTTTTTTTTTTTTTTTAATAAAGGAAAGATGCTGGTGGAAAGAAGGCAAGCAGACAGGAAGAGAGAGAAGGAAGAAGCACTTCATTTTTAATTTGGCTTTTGATTTTAGTTGTTTCACCAGAACCAAATCTTGAAACAGGGACCTTCTGATGAATGTGGATTGTACAACAATGGACTAACATTTTAGAGCACCAGAGCTTGCCATATAATTACTTTTTCTAGAATCAAAATCTATCTAAAATTATTTTTCATAAAGTGTATCTACTGTTTAAAACTTACAATTATGGCACTAGATCATGTTGCTAACAGTAAACTCAAGCATTTTTCGTATAGCAATCTTTGTAACTATTGCTATTGAAACATGATATCATGACTACTTAAAACGTTTTCAAGATATGGGGAAAATAGTGTCAGCATTGAGGGTAGTGAGTTCTTGTTCCCATGGTCTATAAAAATGAGACTATATCTGGAAGGAAAATCTATAACAAATAAAGAAGATGTGATAAATGATTTCTGCTGACTTTTCATTTTCTATTAACTCGAGAAATACAGCATATCAGTTATAACAAGGGGTTTGAAATCAAAGGAGCTGGATTTGTTAGCGTTGTGTCAGTATTATATTGCACTCTGGCTAACTCAAACTGGAAATTTTAATTTCTACGTTTAAAAATTCATTTATAAGTATAAATTTATATTGGAAATATTATTTATATAAACTATATAAAGTAATTAATATATTTAATTAATTAAATATATATGTATTCATTCAGAGTCCATACTGGCAGAATTAAAAAAAACTTGAAATTGATCTACCATTTTGCATGTTTGATTCCAGAGCTGTGTTCATTTTTTGAAAAAGCCTTTTATTATCCTCTTGTCAATTAAAAGTTATTTACATGATTTAAGTATGGTTTGGTATCTCAAATAGTACTTTTCACAATTTTATGCATAGTTATGATGCAGATTTATTTTAAAATCTTTGAATTAAACAATGTCATTTATCTGCTCTTATATATTAAGGGTGTTTATTCTACATGTCTTATATTATAGTCAATAATTTTACTTAATTTTTTTGAAAGAGAGTACTATCTAATAAATGAATATTCTTCATTATACCATAAAAAGACAACCCTCATCAATGTGTCTGCTTTCTGTAACTTAATTATTTATATATGCTCTGCAAGTAGAAATTACTATCCAAGGTTAAACGGGTATTTTTTTCTGTGGTTTGGGTACTGAAGATAGAAAGGGAAAAATGGACTGTTAATTATCAAAGAGGTTAAGAGAAATGGTATCATTATTCTGACTGGCTCTGATGACATTTTGGTAAAAATCAGAATTGTTCAACAGGTCAAAAAAATTGTGAGTTGGGAACTCAAATGGTCAGATAGCATATTAAGAAAAGTTATGGAAGGACCCACTCTTACCCACACATGTGAGGCCTGTCTACCAGAATGCACACAAATACACACACGTAGACACACACGCACCCTATGAGTCAACTCTACGCAGCAGCCAGGGAGAAGTCCCACCTGCGCATCCTCCAGGATTAAAGCAGCCACATTCAACAAGCACCACTTATCTGAATGACCCTGCCAACCAGTAAAGAAGGATGCAGCAGACTACTTTGTGTGTAAAGGGGAAAGCACACCACTGTAACAAGCGACCCTGCTTGCCTAGGAGCTGAATGACCATGCCTGCCGATGCATGAAGGACCTTGCCTATTTTTAAGCTAAACCAACCATCTCAAAATAACAAGTGACCCTGCACATAGATAGCTCACAGCCCATAACTGTCCAAAACCACCACCACCTAGGAAGTAAGAGAGAGAGAAAAATAGAGTCATAGGGCCAAGTAAAGAGTACCTAAGAGAGCTGTGCCAAAATCCAAGTCACCCGAGAAAAAAAAAAGACATGAATGTTTCCAGAGAAGAAAATACAAGGAACTCCCCAGAGAAGAAAGCTAATGACATGGAATAGGACAACCTAACAGATAAAGAAATTGGTGTGATAGTTGTAAAACACACACACACACACACACACACACACACACACACATACACACCCACAAAATATAACTGAATGATGTAATCTGCAGTATGTGCAAAATTAACTACCCAAATATAGACAGACTCAATCTTGCAGATCTCAGAAATTGAAGACAAAAATAGAGACAACCCTCATGGAAGAAGAGTGAAAAAAACTGAGAAAAAGATGAATACATGCTGTAAGTGATATCAAATACCAGAAGAACAAGCATAAGGATAAAAGTTATTCTGGAAGGTGAGGAGCAAGAACAAGGAACAGAATATTTATTTAAAGAGGTAATAGCAGAAAACTTTCCACATTTGTTACAACTAGTCATAGAAGTCCAAGAATCTTACAGAGCACTCAAACTTTCAAATATAAAAAGTCTGCACCAAGACATATCATAGGAAGACTAGTGAAAGTCAACAATAAGGAAATGATGCTAAAGGTTGAAAGAGAAAAGAGGAACATAATCTACACCCGATGAACTATCAGACTTCTGAACAGAAGCCTTATAAGCCAAGAGAGAATGGAACAATATATTCAAAACACAAAAAGACAAAAACTATCAGCCAAAAGTACTCTCCTTTGCAAACTTATGAATTCTCTTCCAATTAATAACTCAGTCCTACAATGCAGTGCCTCCATGATATTAGTTATCCCAAAATTCTTCTATTTTGTTAATCTGAAGCCCTCGACACATTGCTTCCATTTCATGATCAAAGGTAAGTCTCCATTTATCAAGTTTACATTTCAACCATAAGGACTAGGAAAGACACTTCATGACAGCCTCCTGTCCTTAATGAGGCAGCATAGGGGTTGAACTCATAGCTTCCTGTTTAATCCCATTAACCTGGATATAATCAGATGGTTCATTATTGCTGGAACTGAGGCTGAAAAATGTAGTCCTTACTTGTGTGGCCATGTATACAGATACAATTTAGTTTTTTTCTCAGTAAACAACATTAAAAAATTAAAAACTATATTGCACAAAACCGGTTTATGACTAAACAAAACTAAATATTGTTGACATATCATTAAGTGAACTGATTGGGTTCAGAGGAACTTTAGGAATAGTCAGAAAGAATATGTTCATAAATACCTACCTTTTACATAGAGGTATACAGTTCATTTTGATAAAAGAATGAATTAGTGAATGACTTGATCATCAAAGACAGGATTAAAAATGATAATCATAAAAAATATCAGACACACAGAATCAATTCAGTAAATATTTACTTAAGGATTATAGGCCAATTTATTTAGGCATGGGTAGCAAGTATAAATAACACATACACTCTGTTCATCTGTGCTTTACCATTATGATTAAGAAGGCATATAAAGGTAATTATATTAAAATGCACAGAAATTTAAATATTGTTGAATTCTCACACCACCGTACAATTCCTCTGCAGAGTTCAAATAATATTGGCACATCTCCAAGAAGAATCATCAATAAGTTTGCTATGATGCATGTGCTTCTTTATAGCCTTGTGTAGATCCATACATTTATTATTAACCAAATTCATGAATCTGATGTACAAGCAGAATGTCAATGTATTTCTTAGCAGTAAAACATTCTTGCCACACAGACTAGAAGATTCAATAGTGACATGATAAATGTCTTTTCTCTCTAGGAAACCTTTGCAGGAAGACAAATCACAATGAAAAGGTTGCTTGATGAACATGAAATCTCAAAAGTGTATGAGATAAATTGAATATTTAATGTCTATCATAGTCAAGCCCACTTTACTATAGAGGTTTCCCTTCCAATGGAACTGGAATATTTCTCATATATTGGTAAAGGCTTCTCCCACAGTGTTTAGGAAATGATTGCAACCCTCATTTAACTCCCATACACTTACTTTATTTTTTTAAATCAGATCAACACTGAGCAACACTATACCTCTTCAAACACAGCTCTGAGTTTCTGCTTGATATCTATTTTGTTTTGATTTCCTATTGTTTTTTCTAGCAAGTTATTACAGAGTTATTTTATTTCCTCCATGTTATTTTGAATGTATTTTGTATCTTATTCCTTATGTTATCCTCATAATCAAAATGTATTAAAGTTAAATAAAGAGGTTATAGTAACATTTTTTCTTACATATTTAAAATACAAGAAAAACTGAGTTAAACACTCTGTTTAAGGTACTATAATATTTTATAGAAACTTAGGGAGAGAAACGTGTTGATAAAAAGCATCGAGAAAAACTCTAGAGAAACAATTTTATTTGTACTGGGATTTAAAGGATGAATAAAATTTCAGAAATGGAGAAATGGTAAAGAGCAATTTAGGTCAATAAATCTGTGCAAATAGAGACATAAAAATTACATCATGTTTGTAGAGTGATAATCTGAGCTGCTTAGAGGATAGTGGTGTTTTAATATAAAGTGACAGTAGAAGAAAATTATAATTACGAGAGCTATCACAATAAAATATTTTTACTATTATACTTTTGATGATGATTCAGGATATGGATACTTATTAATAGATCAAATAATGAAAACATATATAAATGAATTAAATGTTCTTAATCTATGAGGGAGGACAAGCAGAAAAGAAAAGAAAAGAATCTAGACAGTCAAAGCGTTGAGTCTCTAAAGATGTTAGAACATGTTGAATTTCACCTGTCATTTTTGCCTCTCTTCATTGTCAGGCTTCCTGAAACAGTGTCCTGTCGACAAACAACATTCTGTAGACCAATTGTTTACAACACTCAGTAAAAATATTTAGGAACAAAAAATAATCATCCTGAAAGGTAGACTTTAACGCTACCCAGTAAAGACAGTGCTGCTCCTGTGCATAAAGTCCTAAAATTGATATTAAACTCTCAGTAAACGGCACTTTTCTAGATCATTTTATTACATCTATAACATAAGTTGCCTTTGGGGGGGGGTGTCACTCTATAATTAATGGCCTACTCTTTATGTAAATGAAATACTATATATCCATGGATGAGGCTCAAAGACAAGGAAAAATATAAACTGAAACATTTTAATTAAAAGTACTGTTAAAAATTGAAAATTATAATGCATCAATTATAATTAATCTTAACATTTATCTCTCTAAGATGTTACATTGCAAAAGGAATCAATTGTTCAAGATTAGCTCCAAAGATGGGGATTCATATTATGGGATGTGTCTGAAAATTATTGCTATTAAGTAGTGGATCAAGTTTTATCATTTAAGAAATGTTCCTAGAAACTTCCTTGCTATGTCCTTTGGAGAACAGCTGGTCACAGGTATAAATGATGCCCAGTTCAAATGTCACAATTCTACAGTTTAACCTTCACAGAGACTGGTGACATCAAGTTACCATGTCACTTTCTTCCAGGCTCCAGATAAACAAAGAAATAAAAATCCTACCAAGTAAAATTTTACATAGAGTTTACTCTGACTGATCTGGTCAATTATAAGGCCTATACATAGTCAACAAAATTTGTCTTGCAGAGGATTAATTCTAGAACACCTTTATCCATCAAAAAGGCAAAAATCATTTGCAGTTCCAAAAACTTGAATGTAGCCTTATCTGTAGGTTTACACACTGTAGCTTCAGGAACATCACTATAAAGTATTCAAATTTCTAGGAATCTCATCTTAACTGTATATACTATAACTATATACACACACATAAATAAAGAAAACTTCAAGTAATAGAAAAAAGAGACAACTTTACTGAAGAACAGATATTAGTTACCCAAGTTTCAGTTCAAATATCCACTTGAATATTGAAATTGGAGTACAGCAGGGTCATTACTAAGGAGAAGAGAAACTTCAGAGACTATTCATTTAAAACAGCCTGAACCAATTACCATTTTTAGAACTGACAAAAGGAACCCAGAGAGTAGAAGATAGAGAAAAAAAAAGTTAAAGAGGAAGTTTTTTTAAAGTGAAATTTTTAATAAAAGCTTCTATTTTTCACCTATATATGCAATAATATGCATTAATCCAAATGAGAGATTAGAGGGGTTAAACAAGAGTATTAGTTTTAGATGAATCTGGGAAAGCAATAAACAAATGTTATGAGGTCCTTTAGAGATACAGATTAGTTTCCCATACTAGCTCTAGTGTTGCATCAATTCAGCAAAAGCAGTCATGTCCATAATGATTGTCTGATTATTTCTTCTTTCAATTATAATAACCATAATTTTGCTACTATTGGTCTTTTGGAGGTAATGCAACAATTTTAATCATTAACATTTTTACTAAACTCTTAAGTCCTTTCCGTTTTTAAGTGGTTTATTTATATTTCTGTAAAAGCATATCTGCATAAAACCATTCTTTGCTTAGGGATCAAGAACTTTGATTGTACTAGGAATGTAGCAGATTGGAAGAAGAAATTTCTTATTTATGTATAGATTTATGATAGAATAATACAGAATTGTAGATTATGAATAATGATAAATATTTGCAAGTTTTCATGTATGCTCAGTACATTTATAAGTGCTGTGTTTATTCTTAATATATAAAAAAACAGGAACTCTTATTAATGGAATTTACTGATCAGAAAATCTGCCATTGGGAGCTTAAGTAACTGATCAGAAAATCTGCCAAAGCTGAAAAAAGATTCTGAGTATCCAATATCTATCACTTTCATTTTGGAAGACAATTTTTGTATAGAAATACCTTCAAATTGCTCACACATAATCTGTCTTCAGTTAAAATTCTAATTCAGTAGGAATAGAAAGCAATCTTAATTAATTTTGAGGCAGTAACACTAAATTTGAAATTTGTATTTATGCCTATTTTGCTTTATCATTTCAAAAATCAGTCACTCTGGAGCATGCTCTGAGAGAAAAAAAGTATGATGTCTGTATGTGGAGATTTCAGCTGTCTATGAATACAGTGCAACTCATCTCCTGACCACTAAGTTTCTTGTTTTCAGATGGCCTTTTTTCAATTTATTTTATTTACTTTCAAAGTGACATTTCAACAGAGGTATCCACTCTCATTTTTCTCTCCTTTGACATTTCTGTGACTTAGAGAGCAAGAAGCTGCTTGCCAAAGACTTGCTAGATTGATGTTGGGAGGAAAGAAAAAAAAAATCTGCAGATAGCAGATGTTTCTTTTCTTCTTGTTGTGCCTATTACTTTGAAAAACTGACACTGCTTAAAAACAGATTTCAGATGTTCTGTCTTCT
Source organism: Solenodon paradoxus (assembly GCA_004363575.1). NCBI lineage: Eukaryota > Metazoa > Chordata > Mammalia > Eulipotyphla > Solenodontidae > Solenodon > Solenodon paradoxus. The sequence continues at coordinate 667,700 of RJWH01000178.1, read as the reverse complement.
TGGCAGCAAAAGCGAATGTGTCACCCAACCAGGAGAAGTCTAAGTATTGTCTAAATAAGCAAATTGAAAATGGAGGGTATAAGAACGAATAAACTCACAGTAGTGGTTTGCTTTTTTCTGCATTGGTGAGCCGTTTAATATAAGAAATTCCTAAATTAAATTGACCGAATGAGTTCCTTAGTTATACATTTCACTTTGACTATGTCTAGATATGACTAATACTCAAAATAATGCTTTGATGGATATATTTTAATCTTTATTAAATCTTTATTAATCTTTATTTTTTTAGTAATTGACACAGGGAATTATTTCAAATCTTCAAATACAGGTGTTTATAAAGTTGTTTGTTTGGTTTTCTGTGGGACATATTTCCAGTCATAGATGACTAATTTAGTAAATAAATAAATAAATAAAAAACAACTGATATGAAGTTTTTGCACTTATCATGTTTCTGTTAGCATAAAAGGAATCTTGTACAAGTTGGGGGAAAAAAAGAACCCAAACTCACTGTAGACTAATAGGAAAAAAGTAATTTCCCTGATGATGAACGAACATCTGTGTTTCTAGCTAAAGCAAATCTATGCATCGCCATGGGCAATTCTGCATGGGCTGGCTTGATGTCCCACCTAAATTCTATGCTGAGTATTTGGACAGGGAGCTAAGTGCACCGCTGAAACAAATAGCACTGTAAAGAGACAAATGCATCAAGCCAGAGATTTCCTTCCTGAATATTCTCATTATGTACTACATTTCCCCAAATCAGGTTCTAGCCAAGTCAGTTTGTAGAGATTATGAAGGGTAAAACGAATGCCAATTCAAGGTTAACTCAAGAAAATGTAAAAATGCCATAGCAATTGTCATGATGTACCTAACATACATCTTCCTTCACATTCCTCCATCATTCCAAAATTATTTGATGAGTTGTTTTTTCTAGTAGATCAGGTTGGGTTATGGACACTATTAAAGATAGAATGTCATCTCTGTCTATGAAGTTGTCTTCTGTGTTTATGAAACATATATATTCCGTTTTTCATTTGTGACATAGTAATAAAAAGTGTAGTCGATGAGTTAATACTATTGCTATGTGGCTATTTGTTATTATTATACTTTATCTTCTTAGGCTATACAGTAGGATTAGAATGGATCATTTTATTTATGCAGCTAGAAATGTGGCATGTAAAACATATAATAATAACTTTTTAGACATTGGAAACTTTCATAAATGTTTCAACCCCTCTAAAATATAAAGCTGCTTTGGAGGAAATAGTGAACATTTTTCCATAAATAATCAGGTTTTGGGAGAAAACATAATAGAATTCACTAGATAGCCTCACATATAAAATTAGAGAAATGTTTGGGATTTTGGTAAACTGTGCAAAATCTAGTGCAAGGAAGGCATAGAAGTAAAAAATAAAACCTTATGAAGAAAAAGTTAACGTTGGTAACTTAGTTTAAAAAAAATATTTTAAAAGGAATTGTTTAAACAAAATGATTGACAAATCCTATAATTTGAATGATGCTGGAAGCCGCTGCCATGTTACTTCTCTAAGGTTTTTGAACCTTAGAGAAAAGTGACTGTGCATGTAAGAAATAAGATAATTCCCCTTTTGAAGAATAAGAATAATTTCCAATGGTTCTGCTAAGGAAATAGACTCACAACACCATACTTGTAGAAGACAGAGCACCCATGAGAGAATGACAATGGTAATTCTATGTATAGAGAAATGAAACCAAAGTGGATTTAGCAGACAACAAATGTCTCTCTTTGGAGTGCTAAAGTAGAAGAGATCCAGACTTTAGGTTCAATAGCTCAATCAAGAACTCTTCTAAAAATGAGTAGGAAAAATCTTGATGTAGGGAAATTCCATACTTCCTGCTAATAAGGCAAGTAATGGCAAAAGTGATTATTTGGAAAAATAATACATGTGATTCTATTTTACACCAGATTAATGAAGCAAGTCATATCAGATATATCATCTATCATTATCTCTACAAATTGCTTTGCTTTTTACTTATCCTGCTGTTCTGCAAGACCACAAGTAATCATTCTCTGTGATATACTACTGCGGTATGTGATTATTAAATAAAATATATGAAGCTAGAAAAACAAATTGTATCTATCTTTGATAAGAAAACCCGTTATAATGAGATTCTATTCTAGTATACATGGAAATTTGGGTTGATGCGTTTTCATTATTTTTTTCACTGCCAACACTCCCATCCTACACTGATATCTCTATTCTCTAAAATTTTTATTAATTGACAAATTAAAGATCTACTGGAGTTTGTCAGGAATTTTTTCCTAAAGTTTCCATTACAAAGCAAATCAAAGTTAAAGACTAAAACGTGTGATACTCTTACGATATTCCAAACTCAAACCTAACAGTATACAAAGCATGGGATATGTTTCAACAAATTGTTAGGTTAGCATTACACATATGTGTGACAATTTATGTTTGTGTGAATGTATTATATTTACTGAATTTTATGGCCTTGAGGAGTTAAATAACAATTATAAAATATACAATCAGCTTACCTCTGTTAAGATTTAAGCTCAAACAAGTCTGTTGTATCTCACATGTTTTATTAAACTACTTCTAACAGTTTGCAAAATGAAAATATATATTTAATACTTAGATATAAAATGGATTATCTTGGAAATATTGCATTTATAGAATAAAACGCATCATATATAAAAGTAAATTTAGATTTTTGTGAACTAAATTCTACTTTTTGAGAGTTAAAATATTAATTTTTACTTAACTCATTGCTATGTAAAGCTAAACATCACACTTGACCGTATTATAAACAATTTTTCCATTCATAAGCTAAAAAATAAAATGTGCTTAAATAATAGTACTATAAGTATTGCTATGAACAAAACAAGCTGTGCATATTTTGTCAAAATTAAATATAAATTATATAAAATTAAAACTTATAGGTAAATTAATTATTTTGTAAAATTGAAAATATACAAACAAATCTGAAGTGAAAGCAAGTATGGTACTAGATGGAATCTGGATGAGTATAGATATCAAAAAAGGGTGAAATGGATGTCATATGTTTAAAATTTAGTAGTTGCTATGCCCTAGTGACTCGGGTGTTCAACCTCATCCTTGGAGAACAGTCCACATGCAGTACAGGGACCTGGGTTCACAGCCTGGGACCAGGTGGAACAACTAAAAAAAATTTTTTTCTTCTCCTTTTCTGCCTCTTGCCTTCCTGCCTTCATTCTTTTTGCCTTCCTCTAAACAAAACAAAACAAAACAGGATAGTAATTAGTAGGGGGAAAATGTATCAATCACATAGTACACGTCACCAATTCCTAACCCAACAGCTAGCAATTGGTTGATAGGAGGTAAATGTTGGCTGAGTCAATGAGTCAAGCTATTAAATCATACATAATTGAGGCATTCATACCTGGCAAAAGTCAGAGTTGACGATAGATACAACTCTAAGAAGATGTTTTATGGGAGGCAGTAGGAATATATAATGCAGAATTATTTATGAAAAAGGAGTTAATAAATGACAAAAAATGTTTAAAAAGAAGTTAGGATAGCAAGCTAATGTAATTAAGTTATACTTTTCTGTATGTTATTAGGGAATGTTAGATATTTTTAGGAGGTCAAGCAAAAGTTTCCTATGGAGAAAATATTGTCCCAGAATAAGAGTATTAATGATGATAAACCTGTGATGATTTACCTCCAAAAATATACTCAATGACCCTTGTCAGTGGGGGTTCACTTAATTATCTACTCTCCTCACACTTTGAATCAGGTTTGGTCTTTGTAATCAATTAAATACAGTGAAATAAATTTCTGAATCTCGATGGTAATGAACTTTGTGGATTCATCTTGATGCCTTTTTGGATCATTTCCTCTGAGAAAAGCTAGTTGCCTTTCATAAAGATATTTAAGCAACTACGAATAATACCCTACAGAGAGGAATCATCTCGGGACCACAAGCCTGCCAGCTGCGTGACCCAGCCCTTAGAAAGTGATATTCCACTTTCTGGAAAGCAGTCACGTGATTCCAGACGTTCACCCTTTAAGTCTTCCAACAAAGGGTCCAGATATGAAAAAACAGACCTGAATGATCTGCTGTGTCATGACTAAATTTCTTAAGTACATACTCTGTGAGAGGTAATAAAGGTTTGTTATTGTTTTTAACCACTACGTTTTGGAAATTTTGTTATAACAGCTAATGCAGATTCTAAGAGAAAAGCATAAAAAGTTTACATGATTGAATTTTTTGAGAACAATTCTAAATATTATGGTCAGGCTGATTTCCTACATAGATTTTTCAACAAAATCTTACAGAAAAAGTAAGACTCACAAAATGTGTTCAAATGATAAACATTTTATCACTCCATTTGATATTAGAACTCTCAATAAGTCTATCCTTATGGTTGAAGGCTATTGGAGTACTTGTCTGTTCACTGATAAAACCTGATGAGACACTCTTCATTGCTAATTCAACAACCATTTCATACTATAAATCCCCTGCTTGTACACAAGGCAGCAATTTGCCCATCCCCACAGAATAAATGTTGATATTGTAAACTAAAGATGACCACAGATTTTGTAACATACCCGTCAGTGAAGTGGAGGGCCTGTTTTTTCCTCCCCTTGAGTTTTGGCTGAATTTTCGTAGTATTGATCAGTTGACACAGAGGTATAGTTCATACTAGACCTAGTTTTTAAGATAGGCAAATTTATTCTTATTTCTTGGAAACTAGAAATCATATATAGGCTGTGACTGCTTTAATATCATTTTGCACGGACAAGCATAAATTACACCAGAGGCCCTGCAGGGTTAAAAACTATATGGAAAGAGACCTGGGAATATAAGGATAAGAGAGAAGGAGCCATTTTAGATGCACAACTTATGCAAAACTTCAGATAAATTTAGACATCGTCTCTCTGACTGCAATCACCTGGGAGACCCCAAGATAGAACTTCAGAGGTGAGCTTGGTCAATATATAGAAATTATTTAAGACATTAACTTGTTAAGCAGTAATAGTTAGTGGGGACAATTATTCATATTAACCACCGAGATTTTATTCAATTTTGCAAGTGATTGGTCTAAATTAACCATTAGACCCTCATTTCCCTGCAGTTGTGATTGGTCTAGGATTCTGGAAAATTGTTGAGGGATCTTGGGGAATTTCTTTTATTTTTGTTTCCTGGTAGAAACTACAAAACTGAACACAAAAATATTTTAATAAAAAACTACTTTTTATGCTTTCCTTATTCATAGAGATGAGAGTAGCTAAGATGCTTGGAGCTGCAACAACCACCTAAAAACTGTAAAAAAAGAACATCACTCAGAGGCACATGGTATCAGTAGAAGAATGGGTATATTGGAGGAAATTGATGATTTCTTTTATTCACAGAATCAACAACTGGAATTCCAACTCTGGAAACAAAGTTAACAATAATTGTTCATATGATTCAGACCAGTTGTATTTATGTGGTTCCTTAAGTGTATGTAGCAAAATGCTCTAGATAACATAGCTAATAATTATATTTGCATATTATTGAAAACATAAGGGTTGTTTTTGGTTCTTATATAAAAATATATTGAAAAGGACTTACCTAAAATATAGTGCTGTGGGAAGACAATATAAAATAATTTAAAAGGAATGCAAGATCTGTCTTAAGATAATTGAAAACTATTGACAAATTACACAGTTAACCATACATTCTAACAAAGTATCTACCTTGAGATTTCTTCCCCTTATATTTACAGGATACAAATTATTAAACCACGGGAGAGACCAAATCCAAGTTAAAAATATGTATACTTTAATAATGATGTACACTATTTTGAAACTTTGCTCAGAAAGATATACACTAACAAACAAAAAGAATAAAGCTCAGCAGTAAAATTAATTATCTTAGAAAATAAAAGATTAAATTAGTCTCTTAAATAGTTGGATGTTACATGGTTTTAGCAACCTTATCTATTGTTCAGATTTTATACTATTAAGCAATTCAATGTTTGAACATAAGTAGTGTCAACATGATACATATCTGCAAATATGGAAACAACAGAACACTTTTGCTATGAATTATGACAGTATTGAAAGTTTTTCAAATCATCTGTTCAAATCATAGATAATCATATGTTCTGGAACATAAACTTAAATACATCATTCATATACTAATAGTCATATACTAAGAATAAGAAACAAAGAATGAAAATTGATATAAAAATATTAAGCTAATGACATGACCTGGTGGGATAGTGACTGGGTTCACCATCTCCAGCCAAGCAGTATAAACACATCTCAAATACTTGAGTTTGAAATTTTATTCCTGACTGCACCTTTTTTTAAAAAAGAAAGTAAGCTTTTTGCCAAATAATTAACTAAACCGTTATTTTTTAATCCTCAATTGGCTATTGAGCTTTGAAATATATTTTTAGCTTTATTCACTTTAGTAATTCATATAGACTGATCACATATCCTTGAGACAAAAGCAGGACATTGGGATGGCAAACATGGAATGGGATTCTGCACTGACAACTTCAGAAGAAGGGAGGAGTCAGAGCAGAATAGCCAGGCCATCAGCAAGTAAGTACTATGCAATGTCCACCAGCAATTACACAGTAGTGGTGTGTGGTTAGCAAGACTTTACATGATCAACTGCCAGTATTGCTGCCAGGAAATTTGGTTCCTTAGTTGAAAACCAAATCTGGAACTTGTGTAAGGCCCACTCTAAACGTTCTGCCTAAAGCACATGCCCTTTAATCATCCCAGTGTGAGAAATGCCCAGTAACTTCCACAGTGCCCAAGATAACTCCTAAAGTGACAGAGATAACGCCCCACAATGCCATAGATAACCTCCATAGTTTTTACCTGCAGCTGAACCTTGCTGCAATGTTCTGTTCCCTTTGATAAATCCAGCATAAGTGCAGGGAAGGTAGCAGGGAATCTTTTTCCCAGGGGATGATGTTTCCTCACCACTGTGAGTGCACTGGCAAGCGCTGTCTTTAACATGGGGACCAAAGGGCAGTTGCTTTTGGGTCTCCTCAACAGATTGAGCCTCAGGTAACTCAGCTTCCCCTTTTGCCCTGCATTAAAGACAGCTCTGGCTGTGCACCCCGATGGAGCAGGGGTTAGGTCATTCACCTCTGAAGAAGCAAGCCACATACCCCTGATTCGTGTCCTGGGTTCAGAAGGAAACATCAACGTGAAAAACTAAAAATATTTAAGTTGTTTTCTCTTCCTGTCTCTTCCTGCCTGCCTGCACTTTTCCTTAAAAAAAAAAAAAAAAAAAAAAAAAATGAAAAAGAAAAAGAAAAAATGGAACCTGGCTTATTAAAAATGGGGCAAAATTGACATTTGTATTAAAATGATGAGATGGTCCAGAAATATTTTAAAAAATACACTGTCCTGCTTGAAATGGTGTGTATGGTCAGTTTAAAGTAATAAAAATTTTCTTGTTTCTTTAGCTCCAATGTTAAAATAAATTATTTTTTCATTATTGGCAATGTGCATAATAGCAAAAATTAAAATAAAAAAGTGATGCAAAAATCATAAAATAATGTCTTTTATTCTTGCTTTGTATTGATTTTTATGAATGAACATGAGAAATATATTTAGCTTAAAACTATTTTGTGCAAGTAACTGAATTAATTTATCTTTTAAAAGTGAGTAAAAATTACCCAACTGTAAGTAAAGTATAGTAACTTTGTCTTCCTCACTGAGACTCTTGCTAAATTTTGAATTTTGTCCATTTGCGTGTGTGTGTTTGGGAGGAGAAAAGAACAATTACTGTCAGGGCATCTAATACAGAACCATGACAGGCAACTGCATGACTTACATGGAAACATGACAGTCATTATGACAAAAGACTGACTCTAGTCATACTGAAATCTTGAATCTGTAACTCACTTCTCTAAATCAGACTGCCTTTTCCAAAAAAATGTCTTTCTCCCTTCATGATAATTTAGTTGTTTTTCTTTTGTTTCTATGAGGCTCTCTCTACCCCATCATTAAAAACCCTGCTAAATTTACTCTTTTGTCTTCTGAAGTATAAAATATCCTTTATTCAATTTAAATCTATGAATCTTCCTGTTCTTCACCAGGAGAACTTCCTGTCCTTCATTCACAGTTCTTTCCCAATGGTGAATTGATACATATTTCACAGAAGAATTAGATGTTATAAAATAAGGATGCTCTATACTTTCTGCTACCAGATTAAACAGCCTATCTACAAATATACCAATCCTCTTTCTCGGATGTTTTGTTAAATTGAGATCTTGTCTTTCTACTTCTATATTATTAATCAGTACCTGCCTGCACCTTGTATACATCTACTTTCAGGATCCCTATACTCTTTCCCCTTTGGAAATTCAACACCTTTTACTTGATCATTCTTAACATCATTTAAATAGTTCTCAATTTGATACCATGTATGTTCATCAATATGTATACATACCCAATATAGATATCTTACCCTCATATTATTTGACTATAGAAGGGTATTCAATATTTTTCAATATCCCTCTGTCTTTGTGAGATCCACTTTCAATGAGTTTCTGTGACTAGGACACTGCAACACATTCTTCTCTTTTTTCTAATATCTATTTTGGCAGAAATCGTTGATCCTCTTTGTAGGTTCATACCTCTGTAAGCAGAAATTCAATATTGGAAACACCTAAAGTTCCCTCCTAGATTCTGTTCTCAACCTGTACATGCCTTGGTACAACTTCATCTATACCCTCTAGGCTACTTATCAAAGTTCTATAAATCTAACTGAGATAATGAACTACCTTCTGACATTTCCACTTGTAAGTTTCATTGTCGCAAACCAAACAAATCCAAAAAATAATTAATAATATCTCTTTTCCTTAGTACTTATCCAAATATAATTTTCCTTCAACTGTTTTTATCTTAATGAGCGAGCAACTCTTCATTCAGTTTCACAAGCCAGAAACTTGATAGCTAACTTTTATTTCTACCTCTCTAAGTATATCCCTATTTAAATCTATCACTTAGCCTTGTGCTTCTTACAAGACAATTTTCTCTTAATTCCATTAACTTTCCTCCCATCTGTAGTTTAATCATAATCATTACCCACCTCGACTATTTCCATAGACTCTTCATTGAACTTTCATATTTTTTCCACATTTGAGGCACTATATTTTAATAAACTTACTAACCAAACTGTATTAGTCCATACTTAAAATATTTTTGATTTCTATGATCCAAGAGAACGTCCAATGTTTGTAAAATGGTACATTCTGCCTTGACTGAGCTTTTTTCCTAAGTAAACTTGAAAGGTTCTTCTCCACAATTGTATTCAAGTATATTTAATACTTAAACCACACACACACAGAACAAACACTTGCACACATTTAATGTGTACATTGTGATGAATGTGGTGTATGCATACACCCAAGATTTATTATTAAATCAAGTTAATAAACATACTCATGACCAGAATAAGATTTTTTGTATTCCTTAGTTTTTTTATTTTTGTGGGTATACACTTGTATGTGTTAAGAACACTTAACATGAGCTATACTCATGTGCTTTTTACTGCATAAAAATATATTGTTCAAACTGTCTTATCCCCAACTTTCCAGCATCAACTTGGACTATTTTCTTCAATTTGTCAGAACTCTAGTCACACTGGACTCTTTCTATTCATTAAATGTGCCATATTTCCTCTTTCCATATGCTGTTTCATTTCTCTGTACATTCCTTCTACGTTTAATTCTATAAATCATCTCTCAATCCACATATATCTATTTAATTGCTTTGTTATTAATAGTTTCGGAACAATTTTAGTAAATCTCCCTAGCAATGTGTCTCTTTTCTTGGTGACTTTCAATACTTTTGACATTTTATATTTTTCTTTCTGATAGTTTAATTTATGTCTATTTTATATACCCTAAATTCCATGAAGTCATGAAATATATCTACCTTTTTTCTCCATCACTTGCAAGGACCAAGCATAGTGCTTGAAACACAACAGGTAATCATTCTATCTATTGAATGAACATTATTTTGAAATGTGAAATTTGTACTTCTTTCTCTTTTCCTCCCTTAAGTTCCAAAAAAATGAACGTAGGTATCTTTAACTTTGTAGCTCCTTAAACAGTTTATCAAATCTATTAAGAAAAAAAGTTAATTTTTTCATAAAAAGGATTAAGTTGGGAATAATTTAAGACTGTATTAGTGAAGATGGAAAAAAGTTTAACGCCTCCAGAAAACACTGTTTATTATAATCATAATAGCATCTACTAGAACAACAGTGAATTTGAAAGGACTCCTTTTTTTTTTCGTTTGCTTTTACAAACGCCTGTAATTTATTTTCTACTGCTGTTTTTAATTTCTGAAGCAATTTAAATAGCTTATATAGGATTGGTGATGTGAATAAGACAAGGAATTGCCACCCAGAAAACTTGCCAATTTCTGCTATTAAACTCTTCTAAAATGTTCATATTCAAACTGGCAAATGATAGGGGAGAGGCATTAATTGTGCTCTTCTGAGTCTATTTATCAGCATCCAGTCCTTAATAAAATTATGATAAAGAATTTGAGAAATCAGTTTATCTAATCTTCAACTATTAGCTTTTCCTCTATGACCTTAAAAGAAATGATAATATCTTAGTATGCTGAATAATACAAATTAGAAAACAATCATGATTCTGTTAAAATTTTTTTCTTAATCCCTGGTCTATAACAAAAGCTCATATAAATATCACACTATTATAAAACAGGAACAATAATTTGCCAAATATGTACATATAAATTTAGGGGAATTACCATTCTACTTAAGCTACAAATTTAAACTTGAATTAAGCTGTTGAATGTCAAAGTTCTCTCAGATATTTGTAAATAATGCTGAGAAAATATTTTGACAATCTGGACTGAAATATGTTAATTAAAATTCAAACACTGTTCCATTATGAAAAATATTGTTTTTACTGCTATCTGTTGTTATTATAGATTTTCCAAAATATTGTCCTTATTTCAAGTATAGAATGAACCAACTGCATCCCTGCAGTTTGTCTCAGAAAGATAAAAAAAAATGCTCCCAATTTGGTGTTCCCCAAGTGTGCATTAGTCAGGCAGAGTTAATGGAGCTATCTATCACTTCTTGCTCTCCTCTGTGAGCAGGGAGCAATAGATGACCCAGCTGACTCAACTCAGCTAGTTTGTTATTCATAGACTGACTGCAGCGACATTATGGTCGACTCATCATGGAGATCTAAGGCTCAGTTGGGCAAAGGTATCTGAACTATCATGTCAATGTTAGAGGAGATTCTTACAGATTAAGTCTTAATTCAAATAGTAGTCAGAAAAATCATTAAATCCATACACAGATAGAAATGGAAATATCGAGCTGATACTTAAAAGCATCAAAATCCAAAATTAATTTAGTCATTGTTATTTAAATAGAGAAAAATGGAGAAACAGTCCAATAGTCTAATAAATATCTATATAATCAATCCATCAATCAATCAAGATAGATAGATAACAAGAACATAATCAGTAGTCACTGAAAATGCCTTGGACCAAATAGAAAAGACAAAATTATTTTAGAAGGACAATTAATTCAAACTTTAGTTACAAGATAACTGACATTTTCGTAGCATGTTTGTACCACTGATTATTTACAATTACCAAAAACTTCACATCAAATGATATCACTGACAATGGAAGCCAAAAGTCAAAAATTTGTCTTACTCATTTTTCCCATAGTTTCCTAAATTTGAGAAATTCAGAGAATGCAAGAAAAGTTGAGAAAAAGAATAAATTGATATAATGATGCATATTGTTATAGTCTCATCCTTCATAGACAACCCAATTTTATATGTTATACAATTTTTTGCTTTTGAAGTATTTAATTTTTGATTGTAGGACTTTATGTCATTTCTTTTCTTGCCCCTAGATTCCATCATTTTTGAATAATGTAGAGATCCAGGCACATACCATCTTTGACATGTCAGAATGATTATTTCTAGAGAACTGTCAAGTTAAATCAACTTTCATCCCTATGTTAAAGCTTGAACTGGAGTATTTAATTCAAGGACTGCCTTTCTGGATTTGACAGCATGATTCTAAGAATGTAGTGATAGATGTGACACGTACACATGGAATTTAAATGATTTCCTGAATGTTTAGACTCTGAAAATAATTGTTACTAAAAATATTTGTTCTAATAATAAATTAATATAAACATTATTTTTGAAGATTTTCAAATAGACATTTTCTTAGATGCTTTTGTATTGGCATGTTTGAGATTATCTCTGTAGTCTATGTTAACACATATAAATTTATATCCTTTAATCACTGAATTTATTGTTAATTATTTCAAAATGTATTGTAAACAGCCAAGACTGTTTTAGAACTATTTTAAATATTCTTTTAAACTTTAAATACTTTTTTAAAATTTGTATTCTCATTCATTTCAGGATAGCTCATCCCTTTCTCCAGGATACTACATAACAAAAATAAATTCTAACTTCAAATAGCACCCAAGCCCAGATCTTCTTTGGAAGTTGTAGGGGTAATAAGAGTAAAAAGAGTGATCTTTTTTCATTCAAATATTTTTTAGAACAATCTTAAATATTATTGTCAATTACTAATAAAGCGACCTAAACTCTCACACTGTTCACTACATCTCAGAACACTGAAATAGGATATTTTATTGACTAAATTGTAAAAACATTGTGGAGGTATAAGAGCTCAGTATCACAGCACATATTTATTATATTAATTAGTTTTCATTAAGAAATTATAAAAAATACTCAAATATAAACTTAGAAACTTTAAATATAGACAAAACAGTCAAATATCAACCCACATAGCATTTCCTGTTAGTAAATCAAATGACAAATATATAGATTCCAAAATATGTATATTTCAGGGTCAACTAGGTGCAGTTTTGTGATGCAAATTTTGGATTTTTAATACTTCGCTTTCACTGAGAACTAACAAAATAGATAAAATTCAATATAGAGGTTAAGGAATTATTATAAAGAAAACCCCTTTAACTATCACTCCAAAAAAAAAAGTATTCCCAGCACTTAGAAGCCCTTTTGTGATGTTTTTGTCTTAATAATTTCATATCATGAATTTTATTGCTATCAATTCTCCACTCTTCTGCATGGTTGTATTATCTAATTACAACTGCCAAGTATATGTGTGCATCATCAGGGTTCCAACAGAAACATAACCAATACCAGATATATATTAAGAGATAATTGCAAGAAACTGGAAATGCAATTGTGGGAGCTAACCATGCAAGCGTAAAATTTATGGGACTGGCCATCAAGTGAGTAGGATATAGGATCTAACGCTGTTGGCTTCAGACAAAATACCTCTTTTTGTCAAAGATGTCTCAGTTTTACTACTTTTCGGAACCTCCAACTGGTACAGTTTGGATGATGAGATTTTTTAGGATGCACTCCCTCATTTAAAGCAACTGATTATGGACTTTGATCACATCTATAAAATACCTTCTCAGCAAAACCTACATTAGTATCCGAATAACTGCAGTGTTGCTGAAACTAGTTGACATATCAAATTACCATCATAGCATATACATCTATGCATGCGTGGTTTAGTTTTACTGATTTATTTGAATTTATTTTTACAGAATATTATTTTTCTGTTTACCTTCTTTGCTCAGAATTATTCAAAATGTATCCATATTGTTGCCTATAGTGTGCATTTCAATTTTTTATGATTCGAATATGCAATACTATATATTTTCATTCTATGGTTAGTTTTGAATAAATTTCCATTTAGGGTACTCACAAATTATGATTCTATGAATGTTAGAATCTTGCTACTTATAAGATGACATTTCTGCAAGGTACCCAACTAGAAGGGAATTATCTTACCGGGTCATAGAATTATGCATTATTTACCTTAACAATGCTAAAGAAAAACTACTCCGATACTTGTTAAAACAGTAAATATTTTCTCTGAGACTATACCAATAAGAGACAACTTTATTTTAGCAGGTAAGAGATTGAATTTTACTCGGGATGAAACAAAGACCTATAAGGATTGATCGACAATGAGCAGAGCAAGGGAGGAGGGGACAGCAGATGGAAAATTATAAGAAGGGACTTAGGAACAGGGAGATTCTTGCTAACCTGCCTTTATAGGATTCTTGGTGAAGGCTGGTAAGGAACTTAGACATTAAACTAAGAGGACGAAAAAGTTGATCAGATACCATGAGTAATCAAATATTAAGGATGTGGTTTTCTCACTACACTTACTTAGCAGGATACTTGCTAAAGGTATACCAAGTTGCATGCATACTCTAGAAGAGGGCTTAGAGGAGTCCAATTAAAGTTTGCTCAAATAAATTGCATTTGTCACTAGAAAATGTCAAATTATTTTCCAAAGTAAATGTAGCAATTAACACTCCTTTACAACAATATATGAGAACTTACTTTGCTCAATAAATTTGTCAGTAGATTTTTCAATATTATCTGTATATGTGAAGGTCTAATGTTATATCACCGTGATTTTCTTTTTTTTGATGACTAATGAGGGTTGTACGTTTCCATATGTTTATAAAACAGTTGAATTTTATTATTCATTTATTTATTTAATTATAACATTATGTAGGCTAGAGAAGTACATCATTTATAAATCAACATCTGTATATCCTATATTAAGTTCACCAATATCAGTTGAATTATACATGAAGCATTTTCGTGCTTTAAATTCATATTTTAGTTGCTTTTTTTGCCTGCTGGTTTATGTGTCTTTCGTATACTGATTTTATGGATTCTATATAGTTTGAATTTGTACCCTTGTCAGTCATTGGAAAGGTCATCTCAGTCTCCTTGTAGCTAAGTTTGCAATCTACAATGGCTCCTTTGCATGAGCACAGGTTTTAGTTTTAACACATTCAAATTCTTCATTCATTTTCTTTAGCATTTCTTCTTTTTCTGTCAGTGTAGAACATCTTTTCCCACACAGATATCATGAAATTCTTCTGATTTATTGATATATTTATTTTGCAATGTAAAGTTTATTGTAAATCAAATATTTGTGTATATTTAAATCTGTTTTTATTTTATTTTCATTCTATGTCACTGGTTTATTCTATTCCCATGCCATCATCATGATGGGACTTGACTAAATAGTTTTAGAGAGTGGCTTAATATTGATTAAAAAAAGGTTTTTTTTTCTGTATTTGTCTATTTTTATAGTAAGTCTTCCCTCTATTTGATTGTTTGAATTTCCATAAAAACTTCTAAGTTTAGTTCCACTAATAACCCATTCGAATTTTCTTTGGCAGGCCCTTTGATTTATCTTCTCAGTTTGAGAATTGACATAGATTAGTGGGTGGGTGTCGTCATTGACTCAGTAGGTTTTCATTTAAAAAAACATGTTTTTATTTTAAATCTTCTCCTACATTATGCCTGTCTTGACAATATTTGCAAAAATAAATGATTTTTAAGAATTGTTTTGAGTTCTCAGAATCTTTAGGAGGAGTAAAGAATAAAGTTTGCATTTCAGAGCATCTCTGGCTCCATCTCCCTAAAGAATTTAAATGTTGATTAAAAAAATCTTCATTTAAGAAATCAGAGAATTAAAGCTGGTATTTATCTTAAGTAATTATCCCTTTCACAGTAAGAAATTATTGTTCTTTTCATAATCTTTGGTGCCTTTTTATGACTGTTATAGCTACAGACATACTGTGGTCCTATGTAGTTCAGGTGAGCAGAATCCATCAACGTTATTTCCATTATAAAATAATGGAGATTGTTTGTGCTTTAAGATTTTCTCTTCATCAATATTGTGACAAACTATATGGATATTATTAGATAAAGATATTTAAAAATAGGCAGAAAGAGCAAGTGAGCAATGTTATCATTCAAGTAACAGTAGAAGTAATAAAGTAATTTAAGACTAGTGAAAACTTAACCAAGTCAATACAGTTTTAGGAATTATATGCTCTACAATTTTAAAATCAGCGAGAGCAAGTAATCCTACTGTAAATAATTCAA
The DNA here is from genome assembly GCA_004363575.1 of Solenodon paradoxus. NCBI lineage: Eukaryota > Metazoa > Chordata > Mammalia > Eulipotyphla > Solenodontidae > Solenodon > Solenodon paradoxus. Next base: position 651,700 of record RJWH01000178.1, on the reverse strand, counting down.
AACTTGAAGCATATGCTTACTCTGATTTATTTTGTAAATGGTTTTGCTATTAAGATTTTTAAAAGTCTGTATAATTATCATTTTCTCTTTACCCTTAATTTTATCATTTAAATTTTCCAGAGGCAATTTTTACTTTTGACAAAATGGGTCTCTTATTTAATGATGGGAATTGGTATAAAGCAAGATTTGATTAATAGAGACCCACCCTCCATTAAACAATCATGAAATGTTTCTAATCTGTTAATAGAGCTTGGGGTAAGCCACTTAGAAATACAATTGTGTTTAGTATTTATTATAAATTTCTATTTCCTGACTCTTCAACCCATTATAAAATAACTATAGCCAATTTGCTTTAAAAATGTAGAAACAATTATTTTGTTTCAGAGAGAATTATTATTGCTCTTATGAACTACGGTAAATTTAAATGACTCAATAAATGAATATGCCCTGCAGTAACTGCTTTACTCTCATCTATTTTCTAGGAATATTATATTTAGCTTCAATGAAGAAGATGGTCATCTTAAGTATTATTCGTAACATCTTGCAGTATTATATTCCCAAATGAATGAAAAATGTTCACTCTTTTATAGTGGGGGACTTCACATCAATTTAACTGCAAAATTATCAATTAACTAAAAAATGAATTAAATATACATCTTAAATTGTGGATTTATTTTAAAAGTAATTGTATCTCTTCAGGGTGCCATTAACTATAGTTAATGACTTTTGTAATGCGGAGTTACGATTTCACTGCATTTTTAATAAGAGCCCAAACCACCTTTGGAATTTGTCCCTATGTGTGCCTTCTACAGATATTTAAGTCATTTTCTAATGACATATATTACAAAGGGTTTAACAACTAAGGCAAAAATCATTAAACTTTCCATTTTCATTGACAGGGTTTCTCATTTCTTATCAGTGCTATTCTTCCCATACTATTTAAAGCATTTTTTTTTCTTTCTTGTGACTTTCATACATACTGAAATAAACCTTGAGAAATACTTTTGGCTAACATTTTAGTCATTATTTTATAAAAAAATTTCATTATCTTTTCCTTAAGACTTTGTTATAACAAATAGATTAAAACAGGAGAAATTTAAGCTTTCTCTTTAATCACTTAATAAAAGCTTCATGAGCTGTTGTGTTGTTCCTATATTTATTGAATCAAATAAAGTAATAAGACAATTTTGAGGACAGATTCCATTTGCAAATTGCCTCGTTTATATAATTTGAGAAGGTCTCTTTAAGATAATACACAAACAAATTTAATATAAGTGTTGTAAATACAAGGGAAAATCAAAGAGGCTAATTCTCCTGGCTGAAAATAAAGGAAAGTCTTCCTTCCTTTGTCTTAAATCATCTGCTTTAGAAAATTTTAAGTGCTTTCTTCTTTCTTTGAAATGTCTATATATCCTTTTGAAAACGAAATAGGCCTTTTGTCAGCTTTATGACCCAGGAATGTCCTTCTGGAGGACCTGAGACTCATCTCTTTGAAATATAAACTTCAAGGGAGATAACACCATTATCACTCAGTTTATATAGAAGATTAGGATCCTAACTTCTTGAATGCCTTGCTCCAAGTTGCAAAACTACCTTGTTTCTAAAGATATGAGAAATTTGTTTCTGTTCTTATAAAACCACATCACTTACACATAGGGTCACCCCAATTTGCTAGAAACCAGGAATTCAGATTACTCTTGGGAGGATTATTTGAACTGGAAAGAATCATGCATGGTCTTTGTGAATGTTGTATTGTTGTTGCATATCCTGATCATACTGCTGATGACAGAGGTGTGTCTAGTTTATAAAAATAGATTCAGTTGTATATTTTCAAGAAAATAAAAGCAAATAAATATGATGTACATATTTAATCATACTGTATGAAATAAGCTCCTGGCTACTTTTCCTAATATATTTGTGATATTCTTGTATACAGTTGTAGACAACTTGTTGACATTGGTACACTGTATTTTATTACCATACCACACTTATTTATCCATTTTGAAGCAATTGGACACATGTAGTTCTAATTTTAAAATTGTTTTGAATAGTATGCTTTGAACATTCCAAATGTAACATAATATATCCTTTAGTTAACATGTGTAACATATTTCTTTTGATCATATACTAGGGAAAGGAGTTACTTGCTCAAAAATGCATAAGTTCTATATGCTCACTGGTAATAGAAAATGGCAAATAGTATTGAAATTATGTGTACCAATTTTAACAACACCAATGGCATATGAAATTTTTAGTACCTCTATTTTATAGCAAATAATATTTCCTCTTTTTCAGTTAGCTAGTTATTCTGATGGGTGCATAGTTTTATCTAATTTTGGTTTCAATTTACATTTGTCTGATCATTAATAAATTTAAGTGCTTTTTCTGATGCTTAGTATAGATTGGAATATTCTGTTATGAGGTGTATATTAAAGTGTTTTGCCCATGTTTTTAAATGTCTGCTTTTTATTTCTTGATTTCTATCACCTCTTTATTCTGAATATGAATGCTTATATTTAAAAATTCAGACACAAAATAAATATATATTCATATTTTAAGAAAATCATTTATTTTTAATAGCAGAATGTTAAGCCATGAATTACATTGATGATTAGAAAAGCTTCAATTTCAGTTTTGCTATATATAACCAAGTTAATATGAATTTTTTTAGATGAATCTAAATAGAAAAAGTAGAATTTTTATTTTAAACTATCAGGTGTATAAAATAGAATTATAATTATTTATTTTTAAAATTTTATTGGAGAAATATTGTATCATAATATTATAAAGTTTGTTATGTGTTATTGTAATTGTTCTATTAAATGATAGCTGTAAGTATTGATTCCTTAAAAATGTACTATTTCTTTATTTGTTCCCTTCTACAAAGACGCTGCCATTATATTCTGCTCAAATTTTCGTGGACAACTGCTTTAAGCCAATTTGAAATCCGTTGCATGATGTTAACCATGAATTTATAAAGCTGACATTAGATAACCTGAAAAAGAAAATCGACATGTTTAGCACAATCGACAGGTTTTTAACTGATTAACTGAAGAAATTGGTAAGACTAAAATATAAATAGTAAAAATATATACATCTAATATGTTCTCATTAAAGTGCAGAATTCTAATAAACAGTATCCCTTGGGAAATTCATATATGCTAATGTATCCTATGTATACATAATATAGGAAATCTTATATTATGCCACATATCATATATAACATCATATATATCCTATATGTAAGAATTACCTTATAATATACTTATCTTTTAATTGAACAGCTTCATATTAACCTATCAATATATATAGTCATATATATTAATACTAGACCTACATATTGATTCAGATTATACATATTACAGGTAAATATTAGTTTGTTTGCTTAATCGGAGGTGGATATGTTATTTGCCAATTCGTTTCATCACTGAACTCTTCCAGGAACAGCAAAAATTTCAAGGTTTCCAGTTTAGGACAGCAGATATTGTACATATTTGTTTCTTTTTCATACCAAGATGCCACTTGAATAACAATACAAATTCACACACAGTAAAAAAGCTACTAGTGCAAAGAGGAAGCAGGAAAATTATTTAAAAAATGGAATAATTGTAACAGATCTTAGAACTAGACATTTTGCATTTGAAGTTATTGATGACTTTGACAAAGGAGAAGTCATGCTCCAGAGTAAGTCCATGAAGAGTCTGCAGTGAAACTGAGATCTATTGTTCAAGGAATACTGGATAAGTTCTCATCCCAGAACTGGGGTAGATAAATATTGAGAACGGAGATGAGATACTGGGTAAACATAAATTTTTGTCTATGCCATCTATGCCAGTCGCCAGTAACTTCTATTCATATCTTTCCATCCCCTTCTTCTATAAATATGATGACCCTCATACTCAGAAAGTGACAAGTGACCATGGATATGCTTTTCCTCTGAATCAAGAATGAGCAGGGTGTTCTCTATAGAATGTGAGTATCCTACCTGGACAGTAAAGTCTCTTAGGTCAGGCTTTGGCTCAAGCAAACTAGCTGTGTTAGTTTTTATAACATTGCTATCTTGACAACCTATTGAATAGCTCATAATTCCTGAGGTTGAGTGTTTCAGTCCATAATGTCAACCAATATCCCCAGATATTCCTACCACCCATTCTTTTTAGAAGAATTATAAATGTGAAAACAAATTTAATAACCCAGGAGGAGAGGGAGTCCACACCCTTTAGCTCAAATTATCATCTTCTAGTCCTTCAGTTTTAAATAGTAACATCTATTATTTATTTAGTTCACAATGCTAACTTACATTTAAATATCAACATTGCATTTCTGTCTATTTCACATCACACACACACCACCATTTTTAAATATGAATTCTTAGTGAAAACTTTATACAAAATGTTAGCAGTTATTACTAAATAGGAAGGTCAAGTTAAAGCAGTTGCTTTCAGATAAATGGTAATTATTGGGCCAATATTGATTATGACAAATATTTTAAAGGGATATGAAAAAAACTGTCAAAGAAAGAAACAGCTATTCTCAGTTACAACAAATTTGATGAATAAAAATTTAAATTCTAAATAAAGGTTAAAATATAAGATCAATGTCATGATGAAAAGCTTGGCAAAAAGTAGAGAAAACGTGAAAGAGAACTGCAAGTGACCAAAAAATACCAATTCAGCAGGTTCATCTCTGCCCTGAAGAATTTCCAGAAAGATCAGACAAAATAGATCAAAAGAAATAATTAAAACAAAAAAATCTTAAAGAACTTAAAAAAGAAAAAAGACTCAGAGAGTCAGAAAGCCTCACCAGTGTTCAGGAAGATAATTTTAAAAACCCACTCAAAGATACCTCAAGGAGAGTTTTTAACCATGACTGAAGATGAAATAAGAAATAAAAATCTTGGAGATAACCACCATTGAAGGATACTGATCAGACTGTCATCAGGCATCATCATAATCACAAAATAAAAGAAACAAAGGAAGCAAAATCTTTTAAATTTTGAAAAAATAAAATAACTCAATTTCCATATTAAGTCATATTATCAATTGATTACTAGATCAATATTAAGATCATTTTGATAAACAACTACTCAAATAACGCATCCCTTATGTTCTTTCTGAAGTTACTTGAAGATGTCTGGCAATAAAATACATGAGAGTTTAACAAAAAATGACTAGATAGATGGGGATTCAGGAAACACTGATTAACTCAAAAATATATCTGAATGATAATACTGGAAAATAAAGAGTTCTGTACTTAGAAATATGGTTGAAAGGCAGATGGGGTGGAGGAATGGAGGAAGATTTTCCATTTTATATATAATGACTATGAGGTGCATGATTTTAGGATATGTTAAATGTACTTTTTTATCAACGATAAAATGATTAGACACCAGTAAAAATAGCTAATGAAAAAGATATAGTATGAACCAAGTATAAGAAACTTTTGAGCAATTGATGAATAATAGCAATAGGGATTACATTTAGTCGAGACTAGATTATTCAAGTACACAAGTGCATGACACTAACATTTGGAGCATTCGAACTGTATTAGAACATAAGCCCTTTGAGAAGAGGGGCATCTTTTTTCTCTTATTTGCCCGTTTTATTCTCACATGAATCTTCTCTCACACAGTGTCTGGTAGAAATTGGATGCCCAATAAATATTGACTAAGAAAATGATAAGTAATCTTAGCATACTGCAGGGATCTTCAAATAAAAAGAAGCATACAAGTTTCAAGGAGAAGGAAACCAAATTTTAAAAATCATTTTTTGTATAAGAAATACAAACAATTAAAAACCATGAAGTATAATAATAATACTTTTGTCACAAATGTGAGATAAAAAGAAATATTATTTGGGTTGTTTAAAAGTTAAATGTTTTTCTTACTGATAGTTAAATCTAGAATTACTATAATAATATTTCTAGAGTTATGACTTTATATACCTCTAAATTAAAAAAAAATATATATATATGTAAAGCATTTACGCTAGGGTGCTACATAAAATGAGAAGATTTTTTTTCACTATGAAACTTCAAATATTTGATTTTTCTGAATTTGCATCCAATATACTTAATTTATTTTTATATCCATATGTAGATCTGGAATTTGAAAAAGTTAGAACAGTACTTCCTTTAGAATATGAGTATTACTTGTTCCCTACAGTTTACTCCTCTTTTCAGAGTTCTCTGAAAAGCTATCAGCAAGAAACAAACAAAATGGATATAAATTATTCATTTGGTAATAAATGTATGAGGTCCCAATAAAATCCACTGAACCTCAAGTTTCTCTGGTTTTTGATATTGACTATAAGCTGAGGCCTGGAAATTTAGGTGAGCTATTTATTCCTTCCTTCATTTGCTACCCTGCTCCCTGGAAAGCAGACTTCAGTTTACTTAAACAAGAAGGAGCATAGGTGAGGAAACAGAACTGACAAATTTAGCCAATGGGATCAGGCACAGACCACAGAAGACAAAGCCTCTGCCTCTGCCCAGAAATTTAAGTTTGTCTGGTAAAGGCAAAATAGTTTACATTCTCTGCCACAGAAAACACTGCCACAGAACAACATCACCTTTAAATACAGAAAAATGTTCTTACTAAAAGTACTCCCAATAAAAGATAGTCTGAGGCTTATCAGAATTGCAGATTTCAGTGAAAGCATTCAGATAGAGGTGATGAATTCATCTCCTCCAGTGAGATGTGTTGGAAATAACCTGAGGGTAGAAATATTTCCCCTCTTCTTAACACTAAGGACATTTTATGTGCTTAGAGGTAAATTAGAAGTCAAATTACCCACACCCACTGCCATCCAGAAAAATAATAGTACATGCTCCTAAAAACAACATCAACAAAACTATTTAATTAGTGATATAAATATTTAAGAGAGAATAGGAGAGGATGTCCAGCAAGATCTACAGAATATGGAAGAGGTGGTACCTCAACTAACTTTCTAACATTTTTAACAGCCTCAGTGTCCACAATGTAATTCACTCACATGAAAGAAGAAAATCCTGTCATTTCAAGCAGCATGACTCTCGAGTATTATAATAAGTGAAATAAGCCAGAAACAGAATAAAAACATTGCATGACATCTGTACACACACACACACACACACACACACACACACACACACACATACCCAAGTCAAATTCATAGACACATAGCAGAAAGTAAAGTAACTGCCAAGGGTAGGGGGGTAAATAGGGAAAGACTGGCAAAATAAGTTAGTGCTGAGGATATAATATAAAACGAGGACAATAACATTTTATTGTGTAATTAAAGTGTGTTAAGAGAACAGAATTTCATTTTCCAAAACACATAAAAAAGGGCAATACATGAGGTAATATATTTATTAATAACTTGATGGGGGGAGTTCTTTCATAAAATATTTGTATATCAAATCACTAAGAGGTACACTTCAAATATCTTAAAATTTTATGTGTCAATTATATCTCAATAAAGTCGAAATTAAAAAAAAAACTATACCTAAGGTATGGAAAGGGAGTAGGGAGGAAAATGTAGTCTCATAAATTTAGAGTAATAGCACAAAAAAAGAGCTAGAGTAGAAAATAAGCATAATATATTCAGAAAGAGCAAGAGGCTGAATCTCAGCTCTTGCTGGGAGGCAGTGAGATCTGATTGCACATGTAGAGCAGAGACGGGATTTTGCAGAGACAAGTTGAGTCATGGCTGTGAATACCCTATGGATTCTTATCTACTTTGAGAGCCACTCATCCGTTATGATGACAATTTTCTGTGTGTGTGTATTTGTATGATCCTGCTTGTTATGTTTTGTAGATTGATGTTAGGTTTAAAAACAGGTTCTTTGTGAGAAGGAAGTACATTGTGAATCCAAGTACTGACAGCCAGTGCTCTTTTGAAAAATTAAAATACTAATCCACACTCTGAATTTCTTAAGTCTCAGTAAACCTTAAAATGGGTGATTTAGAAAAGAATTTGAGAATAAATGAGGAGGGTATACAAAAAGGAGGCATTTTTTCACAGTAGCCATGTAGGCCCCCTGTTTGGGAAAATGGTTATTTGAACAAACAGGGAAAGGTATGGTTAGGAATCAGTAGCTTTATAAAAGAAGGGAAAAAGTACTATAGGTTCCAAAGTCTATGTATAATACAGAAAGTGAGAGCTGCAATTCCTAGCCATACTCACTGAGCAATCAAAAAGGATTTCTGGTGTGTAGTCAAAGAAGGAAGTGGTCAGTTTCTATACGATGGTAGTCTAAAGAAGAGGTCACAAGATTAATTAGATACAGGGACTTTGGCAGCACTCAAAGGGAATCTCTATTAACTACAAGCTAAACCTGGGAGAGTGGGGGACAAATTACTTGAGTTTAAAAATAATTAAAAATTGTTTTAATTAGAAGCTATTTTTCTCAGAAGTTCTTCATTTTATTTTTTAAGAGACAATCTATGCAGTAAGAAAAACATCTAAAAATGTTGATCATTTTTTCTTTACAAAGTAATACTAGGATATGACAGAATTAGTAATGTTATGGTCACCACTGTAAAAATGATAGTAGTGGAAAAAATAAATGATGACATCATCTCAATTATGTTTAATTTTAATAAATATTAGTCTTCTGTTTATTATCTCCCATAAATAGCAAATTAGTTTAATTTTCAAATAAATTAGAAAACATTTTCATTGAAACATTAAGCTCACTATTCTGAAATAGAATCCTTGCAAAGAATTTCATATGTAGCTATCAAACTCTAGTTATATAGGCATAAAGCAGTTCATATTATAATAAAATTCATATTATAAAATGTGTAACATTTGATTATTTTTATAAATTACAAAGCATCACAATTAGAAGAAACTTATTCTGTTATGCTTTTTAGTACAAAAAGACATGTTATAAAATAGAGTGGCATGATTACAAATTAATTAGTAGAAAATAAATCACTTAATTAAGCAAATTTCTAGGACATGTTAATGCCAAAGGGTAGGTAACCATCAAATTGTCAAAAAGCTCAACAGAAATAGAGAAATATTCTTTAATCAAAGATCAAAACACTTAAATATATTTAATAACCAGTGTCTTCAAATAGCAATAATGAAACATGAATTTAATATTTATTGTTATCTTTGAAACATGATTTCTCATTTGCTTTTAAAGAAAAAATATTAATGATGAGACAATAGAAATATTTATCTATTTGTAAGCCATAGTCTATACCTTCACTTATTTTACCCTGACAACAATCTTAATGACAAAATAAAATTATTTAACATTTGATTCCTTCTCTGATGTAGAGAAAACTCCCCAAAATATATTAAGTGGATTCGTGCTTTATTATTTATTGAAGTTAAAGCTCTAGATAGATTGTGTCACAAAACTAGTAAATGGTAGTTGGGATAAAAATGCATGTCTGTCAGATTTCAAATCCCATATATTTTTCATTAAGAGACATTTCTCTTTACCAAGTCTAGTAGAACTATTTTCTACTAAAGCAGTTTTCTTGGCTGTAGGATGGGTATAATACTTATCTTGGTTTTCCATTTTATTTGGACCACTTCCCACACTGAGAAAAAAATATGAATTATTTTGGAATGACTTTAAGATTCAGTGAAAGATTCATTTTGCCATTTTCTTTTTTCTATTGTTCTTTAATCGTAATACCTGAAAAAATAGTTTCCCATCTTCTTCATACATATACCTAAGTGCTAATTCCTACTAGGTATGCATGCAAAATGATATAGATTTGTGCCACCTGAGTTTATTAAGCCTTACCTCACCTAGAACCTTAATCATGATTTGTGATCTTTCACAATTTCATGTTCTCTTCTTACCAGCATTCTCTAAAATTGCTCTTTAAATGTTTTGCATACTTCTCCATAACCTCCCTAATATCTCTTCATAGCACTTTCTTTCCTTTTTTCTCACGTTCAGTAATAGCCACAACTGTGCAGATCACATGACTGAATCTACATTAAAATCAGAATTATTTAATAGGCCAACCTCAATTTCTGCCACAAAAACAGTACATTAATCTACCTTTGCACTATTTTTTGACTCTTTTTGCCAATGGAAACAATGCTACCTTGTAAATTTATTCAATGTTTTTCTCTACCTTTGGTATTTTTATTCTTGTCCTCCCTGATGACTCCTTTCCATTACACTCTAAACATCAAATTGCCAAGTTATCCCAAAAAACTCTAAACCATTTGTCTCCCTAGCCACCGTTGCTTTCTTCTCTTTAAAGTGTCTCAAGAGTTCTCAATAATGTCATTTTCTTCATTTCATTATGTTCCTCACTCAAACCACAGAAACTTGATAATTGCCTCACTATTGTAGTAAAATTTCTTCCAATAAAGTTCTCCCAAGCTGTCTTATTGCCAACAGGAAAAAAAATAATAATATTCTTTTTACCTCACACTCACAATATTTGAAATTGCTGAATACTTCGTACAATGAATGATTTGTCTTGTTTTCACTGTTCTTTCTGATAATTTCCCAATTACCTCAATGGGCCATTCAATCTGTGCATTTTGTAAATGGTTCTGAGAACTTTCTGGGGAAACTTTTGATGATGTTTTTCATATTTCACATAGAATATTTACTGCTACATTCACAGCAGAGAGGTTAGCATATGGGAGGCATTCAGCAAATATTTGTTGAATGATTGAATGATGAGTATATTTGTCATTTAGGACTTGCTTTGTGCCATGCCAATCTGGTTCAGAGAATGTCTAATACTAAAGTTATATTTTACAAAAGAGTGCCTTTTCTGAAGCATATAAGAAACTGTGTTTTTCAGACTATTTTGGTTACTGACTTGTCCCTTTGTTCAGTAAAGATGAAAGAATATATTAGACTATAAGTATCGTTATAAAAAGAGTAATATAAAATGTATTTTTGATCTTATGTAAAAATCACACAAAATGTAAAATGAGCATTAGATCTTGGCTTTGTTAGCATGTAAATTAATGAGTGAATGGAATTTGGTAGTTTGAAATGATCATATTTATCTGAACTTGCTTAGATCTATTTTCTCAAATATCCTTATTGGAAAACATTATTACAGATCATTTGTAAGAATTTAATCTATAAAAGTCATGTAAAATTTACTGTCCATCTCTTGATAAGACTGAAAATTTAAGTATATTTAATTTTAACAGAAAACTAGAAACAAAGATAAATTGCTCCCAGAGGTACAGGAAGATTTTCTGAAATGCTGATATGCTGTCACATAAATATTATCAATATGTTTCTCAAATCTCTTGTGAATTAAATTACCATGAAATGCAAAACAAAACAAGAACAAAAGAAATGACTCCAGCATATAAATGCCTTCTTCAAATGAGCCTTTGTTCTCCTACAAGACCATGGATTAATTATCGTTATTCTAAGCATCTGGTTCACTGCTTTGATTTAATGAAAGGTTAGTTTGACCCCACACTCAAACCGTCTTTATAAAGTAGCGGAAGTAACAATTACTACCTGCAAATTATCAAAAGCAGAATTTTCAAGGATGAAATGATCACTACTTGTCAAATAACTGACCTTGACAAACGTGTTAAAGTTGACCTGAACTTTAGCTATTGTAGATATATTAAGGATGATAATTTTTTCTTTTCAAAATGAATGCTAAATTGCCCATTTAAAACATACATTATGTCTTTAAAGTGCTTACACATTAAATTGATAAAGTGGAAGCTTGAAGGTACTGAATATAAAATGTAACATTTCCTTATTTCCCCTAGATTAATATTTACATAGTAAATTGTATCTTTGATGTCATTTTAGTGCCTTAGGAATTTCTAAGAATGAAGCTGTGGTTTAGAAGGTGCCTGAACAGAAAACTGAAAAAAAAACCTTATTGCTAACTATTCACGCTTTGACTGTGTGTATATATTTATGCATACATGTATACATGAGCATATATATATGTGTGTCTGTTAGAAAAAACTTTGAAAAGATTAGTAGAAGAGAATCACATTAGATCAAAAACACATGTCAAATTAACATTGATTTAAATGATCTTCTCTAATGAAGAGACGTGTTTCCAGACCACTCCCCCAGGCCCTGAACCAAGTTTTTAACCTTGCAAAAAAGCACTTTCTCGTGTTATCTATGTTATAATCAGATCTTGATTAGGAAAGAAATACCATGAAGTAGGGTGAGGCTTAGTTGGGAGATCTCATATCTTTTTTTGCTCCCTACATTTCTCCACCATTTTTCCTTTTCCTGGAAGAAGGATTGAGGGATCAAACACTGGCAGGGACAAGCCACAAGCAAGGTACTGTCCCCTGTATCATGCCAGTGTGAGCATAAGGTATTTTCAGATAAGAGTGTTAGCTAAGGTGTTAGGATAATCAGCTAATTAACAATTTTGTGTGTAGTGGAAGGAGGCAGAGTCTTACCAAGCTCTCAAGTGCAGGAATATCGACACTTCCAAGTCCTGAAACACCGGAGGTTATCTATCAACAAAACTGCTAGAAGCTTCAGAGACTATTTGCAACTCTAAGTCCCAGAGTAAATATTGCAATTACAGAATGGTAGAAACTGGTGTTCTTATTCTGAGAGAAGAATAGCTAAAAATATAAACAGACTAAAATGCCCCAGAGGTTGAAAAATCTATTTGCTCATGTTTTAGGTAAATGTTGCAAAATCTGTTTCTGAATATGTTGCTCTAAAGGGAAAGCTCTATTTCTAGTAACAATTAAGAACTGGTTTTCTAACTTGTGCTTTTCTATTTTGCCACTAGCAGTATGATTTCTAAAGACAGTGGCAGTCCTACATTCTACAGACATCACTCACAAGCAAAGCAGGCTGTAAAGCTACTAAACTGTTTATCTATATCAAAACATTTCAAGCAGCACAAGGTACTAATAAAGTCCACAGAATCTTCTTTAGGCAGGTACCATTCTGATAGTCAAGAATTCATTTTAGATCACAAACGCTAGTGGAGGGACTAGTAAATGTGAGACCCAGTTGTTACTTGCAGAGCATGTCTCCTGAAATGCCACTTCAGCAGGGTTTAATTAAGTGGCAAATTCTTCTCCATGGTGGTTGATTACCTTGCTGCTTTGTCATATGAAGGATACTGGTCAAAGAGAGAAGCAATCTGAACAAAGTTCTCTTACATTTTCTCCTCTCTAGAGATTATCTAGCTATTAACAACCTAGGTCATTTGAAACCTTTGATGACTACATTGACAACCAGAAAACAAACTCTTTAGATTAGACTTAAACACAGATATGAAGTATGATGATGCACTGGTATCAAAGAAACACAAATTTTCATCTAAAGGCACTATGAATTGTGATGATTCAACCCAGACTTGAAAACTGTTTTCAGTTTGGTTTAAAAAAAAAGGCAAAATATATGATCAAATCAAGTTTATAAAACATTTATAAGATTTATGATTGAGACATTGAAGTTGTGAATATAAGAATTACTATCAATTAGTAGAATAGTTATTAATTACAGTAACTAATATTATTTACACCTATGTATATATATCAAAAAATTTCAGAATGACTCATGCAAGTATAGATGCTGGCAAATGAAAGGCCTTCAGTCCCTATTAGAATTAAATTCCCCTAATCAAAGATCACATTGTCTTAGACAAAATAATTTATATAGTTTACATTAAAGGAGTGACCTTTGCCTTTGGTAGGATTATATTAGCTGTTTTAACAAATAAACTCCACATCTCAATGACTTAACCCAATACAAGTGTTATTTCTAGCTCAGCAAAGACTCCAACATGGCTGTGTTATTTGGAGGTAGCTTTACTCCTTGTGGTGAAACAGTGACCTAAATCTGTTGCACTTGCAACTGAAACCATTCTTAGGATATCAGAATGTTTTCTTCAAAGTTGAAAATATCACTATGCACTGATTTTTAATAAGCTCTCTTAGTGAGATATGCTTGCCATCATTTTCACATTCTGTTGATGAGAAGGGGTCATCTAAGCACACCTGGATTCAAGGAAAATGAGCAGTTGTTACCCATCATCAGTCCTATGTTTTAAAAGGGAAGAATAATATTTTGTGTATGTACAATTTTTTTTCACTATTGGATTCTAATTGAGCTATCCATTACCAAATTGTAAAGGCCTATTAATTGAGAAACACTCTAGTAGATTCTAGAAACACACAAAAGTGAATTATTCTTGTTTTCAAGGAATGTAGAATTTAGTAGGTCCTTGGATGATCTCAGAAGTCATTTACCTGAAGTGAAATGTTGCTTTTGAAGAAATGCAGCAGAGTACCCCGAAACATTCCTGCAGCTTGGTTAATGTAAAAGTTTTCCCTGTGTCTCTTAGAAACTGAAAGTTGGCATCTCTTCCAAAATTCTTGCATTGAAAAACTACCCCCACATGTGACAGTATTATGAGGCAGGGCCTCTGTGAAGTAATTAGGATTAGATCAAGTCATAAGAGTGGAGCCCTTATGAATGGGATTAGTATTCCTCAGAGTCTCTGGAGAGCTGCTTCTCTGCTCTCTGCAAGATACCACTGCCTATGACAGTCCCACTTATCACTATGATCTCAAAGTACATTTAACTTCAAAGAGAGGCTATACCTAGAAATTGCCCTAATCAATATCTTGACTGGAAAATTATGTCAAGAATTTCTGACAACCAGAATCCCATCATTAATAATGTTTCCCTCCTTCTACAGGGATAACTTTGTATTCGGAGATATTTTAAGGCATTTATAAAAGTTGCTTTCAAATGTCTGTACATACAACTATCCAAGAAAATGTGTTTTGCTTTAACTTTTTTGTTCTTCTTTTTGGATATCAGTACATAAATAAAAATGAAAACAAAACAGATGAAATAAGAATTGAAAATATGGTCACTTAAACATATGTTCCACAAAAGCAGACCATATTTTTTCTATCCTTTTTGGTTACAGATAAAATCGTTTACTTATTCTATAGACAGGTTTTGTCTTCCAAACTGGTATTTAAAAAGACATGTCTTTAGTAATAATTTTGTTTTCCAATATGGCAGAGAAATTAATCTGCCTATAACAAACATGCTTTTATCCTGATTTAGTTGAAAGATGCCCATATTTTAACTCAGTATATTACCTTTCAGAATGAAAGAATGCATTTTCCAAACTCTTCACAGCATAAGTGTAGGCATGTGACTATTGATATACAAATGGAAATGTGATATTGCTCCTATTAGACAACAGTTTAATGAAATTTGAGAACTTAAAATCTTTCTTTTTGCCTATGTTTTGCTTCATTCTTCTAGTCAACAACTTGGCTCTGATAGCTGCATCTCCAGCAATCATATGGAACATAAGAAATCTGAAAATAAGCCATACATTAATACGATGAGTGGAAAGATGGGGAAGTCTGGGTTTCTTATGAATACTTTGGATCTGCAATACCTCACTTGGATATATGTCTAAACTTTTTTTCTCTCTCTCTCTCTTTTTTTAAGGAGAAATGTATATCTATCTTGTTTAAGCTACACTGATTCATTTGTGCAATTTTGTCTATTATTTTTAGCTAAACTTTATTCTAGCAGATACTGCTACCATGATTAGTTATGGGAGATTACACCGCCTATACCTCTATCAAGATTCCAATTAATCTTTGTTTTCTACAAGTGTTGTTAAGCTGTTCCGGGATTGATGAAATCCTTCTGGGAATTCATGTAGAAGTTGGTATCTTTAATACTTCACTTTATTACTCTTTTTGGGTTGATGTAAACTATTTTTGAAAGATAATGTATAACCCACATATCTTCACTTCAAAGACAGATTTGCTGAAAGTAAAAATATCTATGCATCCATTATCAGAAATCTAGACACATCTTTTGTAAATATTTTCAGTTTTCTAAGGATCACCATTATTCTGACTTTTAACAAAATACATTGGTTAATTTCAACTTCATATAAGTAGAACTAATTTTACATGCTTTCTTTTTGATCTGAGCTTTTCCCTTTAATCTTATGCAAGTCAAGTACATGTTTTTTTAGGGGATAATCTGTTAATTTTTTTCTCCGTCTTTGCTTCACAGTACTTTGTAATATAGTATATCCCAATTTATTACTTAATTTTAAATTGTGGTTATTTTTAATTTGGCGCTATTATGGTGTTACAACTTAATATTCTTCTATTTATCTTTAGTATAAATATTAATATTTATATTTGCTGTGTTCTTTTCCCTATGACTTAAAATTATTGAGGAAAAGTCCCATAAGTCTACCTGTGTGTATATCTAAACTGCCATGTTTTTGGTTTTTCATCTGTGAGGCTAGTGTTCCACTAAACACATGTTTTCTTAAGCTTTTAAACAAAGCCTTCTCTAAATTTTAATAATTAAAATGAATTAAGTCAATTTCTTATTTTCTGAGGCTATTTAATTTGTCACTTGTTAACTATACCAATATATTTTTGTTTATTGATAACAGATAAACATATATTTACCAAATAAATAATGAAATTACTAAAAGAAATGTAGTAGTATTGCAAAGTATTCAATGAATGTTTTAACATAGCATACTTGCTAACTAAAACAAATTGCAAACACCAGAAAAACTATCCTCTTATTAACATATTTCTAAATGTAATTAATAGTAATAGCGACTCTACTATATTATCAACTCTTCTTTATTCAGCTATGATCACAATTGACCTCAGCTGACATAACTTCTCAGTGACAACTTTCTAAGCTTTACCTCAGTCCTTTAGACGTATTTATATTACTCAGGCACTTCTGTCCTCCACACTCCTGCCTGTATGTACTTTAGATTTGTGGTGGTAGCATGGGCTGTAGGGGTGTGCAGAAATTGTGTGTAATGCATTATTTCCTTTGAAGGAAAAGGAGTGTTTTGGTGCTAGCTACATTTTCCAACCTCTTCATATGATAAGTATAACCATGTGACTAATGATATGAAAATGAAGGTGTTGTGTTGCTCCTGTTATACAATAGTGTAATGAGAATTGGTTCAACTTCGAAATCTTTTTTTTTTTTTTTGACTTTTTTTTTTCCTTCTTCTAGTCAGCAACTTGATTCTGAAACTGCATCTCCCGCGGTCCTATTGCATCATAAAAAAACTGAAAATAAAGCCATACATCGATATAATGCAATGCAAAGATGGAAAAGTTTGGGTGTCTGATGACCATTTTGGATATGCAATATCTCACTTGGACATATCTCTAAACTTGGATCCAACAATGGAGGTTTTCAGTCATTATTAATCATATTTAGGGGATTCACAGTAGACATCCCTATGAGTTCTATGCTGGGAATTTAGAATCAAAAGCAATTATGATCTTTGGGGAACATTTCAAGAGCAATGAAAATTAGAAAGTGGTGAATGTAGATACAAAACTGAGATTTGTGTGAAGCTCCATGTAAAAATCTAGACTGGTGAGAACAGGTACAAGGTCACCAATATGAAACAGAAACTTCAAAAATTAAGTAGTGAACAATTCACAGATCACAGGGCAAAGAAATCAATATGGTTCTTTCTTGAGAGTACAAAATTCTATGGATGCAGGGAAACTTTAGGTAGCCAGGAGACCAAGATTTCAGGTATACTGCAGAGTTCTTACACATAATATTTGACCTATAAGAGGAAAGAAAGAAGGAAAAGCATTGGAGGAAATACCTGTACACTACTAATCACTAAGTTTAGCAAAATTAATTTAATATAGCTTCAACTATTATGGAACTTATGACCTAATAAAGGAGTCAAATACTTTTATAGTATATAATTATATAATGGAATATACTTCATATTAACTTTATGAGAGGTAGCCTAATGAAAAGTCTCTATTGGTCAATATTATGATAAAACATGGCAGATACTACGCCTGTAAAGAATAGGTGGAAGAAGAAACCCAAACAAGGTTGTTGGATTTATGAATGTGAGTTAAACAGTGTTAAGACGTTTGTCTATTACAAAGGAGGAACTGAGTAAATTTATGTAGGGAGAGAGAAATGGGGTGGTTTTCATTTCCTGAAAATGAGGCAAGCTTCATTGTATTCTATCATATAACTTTAAATGAATTCATTATCTCATTAATAATAGTTTTATCTGAATCATTTAGAAGTTTTCAATGTCTCATATAGGCATCTGATGGAGAGAATTTGATAAAATGAAATTTTTCTCTTACAACATAGGCATAAAGATGTAAAATACCTTGAAAGAAAAAGAAGTCTTAATTCTTCACAAAAGGGTATCAGAATGATTTTCCTGAGCATTTCTATCTTTTGTAAAGATATGTGGTAATTGTTATTTTAACTACTGACATAATTAACACCTAATGCATGAGAAATATAATTTATGGTTTTATTTGGCATGTACTTAAGCACCTGCATAGCAATTACTAGTGTGACATTTTTGTCTGCACTGTAAAGCACTGCGCATCCTCCCTTTTATCAGTTTAAAATTGAAGCAAAGAAGCTTGTTCCTTGGGGAGTAACTGGCCTGATCTTATCTGGTAGAATGAAAATATGATTGCCTTACTGACACTATAAATTATGCTTCCTCAACTCTAGGACCCTTCTGCAATAGAAATATACACCTTTAGTGTGACTCTTGCTCTATAAGAAGTTGTTTTACCTTTATAATACTTAAAGAGAAAAATCTTTCTTCTATTTCTTCAACTCAAATCACATGGCAATTGAACATCACAAAGGAGTATTTCTTATGAAACACACGATGTAATGTTTTCCCCTATTGTAATGACTAACATAAGGAAGGATCTGATTCAAATGGTGAGTGATTATCAAAACTCTAAAGTTGAATGAAGCTATATCAATTTCTTTCTTTGAAATAAGTAGCTAAATGGCTCTCTTGGGTGAACTTTTTCTTTAACTTTTCTCATTTACAATGAATTGAAAACACAAACAGCCAATAATTGTCACTGCCTTGAAAGTTAAAGTGAAATTCTTGTTTGTGTGGTCTCTGTAGACATTTTCATGCCAAAGGTTATGATTTCTCTAAGGTTCTTGTTATACCCAATAACCTCAAATGCTTTTAGATGAAACTGTTCTTGTATCTGGTTTTACTCTTCAGTTGATAGCATTCAACTTCTTTTTATTATATATATATTTTTTCCTTTTTTCTCCTTTCTGTAATGTCACTTTCCTTCTATTCATTAATTTTTTTGGAACAAAAAGGATGGGATGACATTTTCAAATTCACTTCAAAATACTTTCCCATCAAATGGCTCTTGAAAAACCTATTTTTTATGGCACAATTGCAGAATAAACCTGTGGTTAATGCCTTATTTACACAAACTGAAGCCTGCTGTATCTGTGTTTGGCGACCTTGAAACTGTATTGTACTCAGTGCCCTTTTTATAACCTTAATTACTGGGGAATACAGAGCTTTAAAGGAAGACTAACATTTCACTTTAACATCCACAATAATCTATTATAAAGCCAGCTAAGCCAGTCCCCAAATACAGAGAAATGTTATTACATGCTCAGCTAGCTGTCAAGGGGCCATGAGTCAGTGGCTTACAGTTATCAAAAGTAACAAGGTTGTTCAGAATTTCCTCCAACAAAGCCAGCCAGCTTATGGAAGGATTAAGCTCTCTTTGATTAGAACAACTGAAACATGTCCTACCCTTTTAATTAGCATTCCCTTTAGCTTGGTGGAGGCTGGTAATTTGACACTCACATTAGGCATCATGAGAAATGATTTGGTATATTGTCCCTCTCATAGACATTAGAGACATAGTATATACAGCTGCATCAACTAAAACTTGAGCTGCGAAGGATTTATGTTCAAAACCTTGTAAAATCCCAAGGGGACTATGCCTCTAACAGACAAAATGTAATAACACTCCAGTGTAATGTGAGGCAGGAGACTTGGTTAGCCTTTAGGCATAGTATATTACCCTAAGGCCATGCTCTTTTTGCTTTCTATCTTTGGGAACAAAATTTTATGTCAGTTTTATTGATATTTTATAGGTTTACATTTTAATTCATACCTTAAGGCAATTCAGTGAGAGAAGACCTCTACTTACGCTGGTGGATTACTTAGTTGGTGAGTAAATACAACTTTTCAGTGACCATATAAACAGAGTATATCAGGGGTTATGTGAAATAAGAGGACATGGCATGCTGCCATCCCTCAAGGAGTACAATATCTATTTAAAAACAATGTTTACGCATAAATGGACCCTTCTCTCAATTTATGGACAGTCTCTACTTATACCATTCTAGTATTTCTATGTTTCTTTATTTTCTCTAGTTTAATTTTTTTTTCCTCTTTCCTTATTTCTTTTCTCCTCTCCTGTCTCATCCCCTAGATCCCTTTGAATGGATAAATATTGTATGAGAAATTTCCCATTGTGAAAATTGCTTAGTGTTTCTTTTAAGTTATATGTTGAAAAAATGGTAAAAGTCAGAAGCAACTTGTGGAAATGAAGACTATTGTTTTACGGGCTCTCAATATGATTTGGAAAAAGGAGCATAAGAATAGTGTATATAAAAAGAAACAACTCAATTGGAAAAAATGACAGACAACCTAATACAGATTTTTCACCTTTAATGCATTCTTTTCTACAATTCAATAGCTGTTGCATCTACTTTCTTTCTAAGGGCATGTTCCATGTTTCATATCTAAGCTGCTCAATTTAGATTTAAATTTCAAAATATTATTTTTCAAATCATTTTTAGAGAATCATAAACTAATGAAAGATTCTTGTATATTTTAGTGTTTCAAATGTATCTGAGTATTTGTAGTACTTACACTTATAGAGTAATATATGTAGTCAAATATTTACTAAGTGCCACTGTTGTAAGAACACAAGTCATTAGTGAATAAAATGATATTCTTCTCTATCTCAAAGAACAGATAAAAGAATGGTGATTTCTAATCAGAGATGTCTCTCTGTCATTCAATCTTCAACCAAAAGAGAAGTATTGTCTTGACTGGTTTATTATTTAGAAGTCATGGTCTTCCTTTACTTCCTTTGTGTTTGTTTATGCTTTGGGATAGGTAAGAAGGACTACAATGGGTGGAGAATAGTGTTGCTGATTTATAATCCTTGTTAATGTGAATGATTAAGAGCAATTGAGCATTAGCTATTATAAACTATTATAGCTCTCTCCCTTAACTGACAAATCCAAATGGTGCTCTTTTAGAAATAGTGAAGATAGCTTTATTCTGTGTGGGCCAGATGTAGAATCTGAGCCCCGAAATACTTTTGGGGTACACTTTTATTAGTGAGGGAGAGGGGAAGGTATGAATTAGAACAGGAATTACAAATGGAATTCAGTTATTCCTTTTTGAATTCCTCACATGGATAACACACAGGATTCACATAATTGTAAAATGCACATAAAGTTTTGTTCTCAGAAAGGGGTCCCTCAGTAGCTTCCAGCCAGTCTAGACTTTCAGGTACTGGTGGCTGGGAGGCCACTGTTGGTCCTCAGCAGCTAGAAACTGAGGTGCAGCTTCCTCCTTTCTACATTCTTGTCTGAGTACTCTTTCTTTATGAAGTAGAAAGTGAAATTTTAAACTCAGAAAATTGAGTCTGTATATTTGATAAGGGTATTGAAGGTCTGAAAAATCTTTTGCAGATAATATGAAAGTGCGCAAGTGAGAGGAGTCACTGAGCCACTCTAGTTGTGAGATTTTACATCCAGAAGCTGTCAGCATACCAAATGTATGTGACAAAAGATTATTTGATACAAGAGTATGAAGTTTCCAGATGTATCTGTAGAAGAAGGAAGCCACACTCCCAGTTTCTAGCAGCCATGGACCAGTGGTGAAGGCCACCAAGCCATCAGTCTAGACTGGCTGGATACTGACTAGATAAAAGGACTTTTTCTTTTCACCAGAAAATGAAGCCCTATGTGCATTTTTGCAATTATGTGAATCCTGTGTGCTGCCCATATGAGGAATTCACAAATGACCTCCCCCTTTCCATCACCCAATAGAAGTGTACCCCAAAAGTGTTTCGGGGCTCAGATTATATATCTGGCCCGCGCATAGTAAAGCTGTCTTCACTACTTCTAAAAGAGCACCCTTTTGGCTTTGGCTTTGTCTGTAGAGAGAGTGGTAACATATCTAGTCAAAGGAAAAAATTGCTTAAAATTGACTAGATTAGAACTAGATCTGTTTAAGAAAACACTGTGAGAAAATTACTTCTTTTTTATGTAAAGACACTAACAAATTTTCTAATATATCTAATTTTTGTGTTTGAGTAATATATGGAACATAACATATCCTCATAACTTTAGGGGCAAGCATTTCTATCTGCTACTTTTCATGCTGTTTCCTTAGTCTTGAAAAAAGATTGACTAAAGAGACACATAAATTCATTTTTGAATTTACAAGTACAAACCTTGTTTTCTTATATATTTGTTTGTTTTTTTTAATTCCCACTGCAAAAAAGAAAAAAAAAAAAAAAGAGAGAGAGAAATTGAGAGAGTCACCTAACAACAACAGTTTTTCTAAAAATTATTATATGGGATTAGAATTGTTACAGCTCTTTTTACCGACAAAAGCCAAGAGTGTGCTCTTAGAAGTAGTGAAGGCAGCTTTATTACACATGGGCTCAGGGAGTAATCTCGAAGAGTCTGAGCGGACAAGGGAGTTGGGAACACACTTACATTAGGTTAGAAAGAGTGCAGGAGAGGGGAGGTGTAAATTAGAACAGTAATTACAAGCAGAACCCGTTAGTTATTTATAAATTCATGGGCAATACACAGGATTCAGTTTACTAAACACATATTTGCAAAATGCACATAAGATTCCATTCTCAGGTAACAAAGAAAAGTCCTTTATGGGTCGGTTACTTATTCAGCTGTCTCAGAACATTCCAGCAAAGCCCAGACTGCAAGACACCTGATAGCTTGATGAGTTTTATAGCTGGCCCATGGCTGCTAGAAGCTGGGGGTATGGTTTTTCTTTTACAGAATCACTAGAGGTGTGCTATCTAAAATTATTGTTCAACCTCCAGGGCCATATATCTTTAAAGAATATACAATCTTTAAGTACAAACACATGGAAGTTTCCCTAACCTCCCCTCAAAATGCTATAGAGAACAAGTTATTTGTTTTACACTCTAGCTCCCTTATGGGACAAATTAAGCCATTTATAATGGAACCAATGGGCAAGATTAATCCTACAGATTTTATTACTTTGGTTAAATTAGCACTTACAACCTTTTTTTATTTAAAGGGATTCTCAGTTGGTGTACACGTTCCATTTTACACATCCTCTGTCCCTTTTTATATTATGTTGTACTTCAGATTCCCCTGGTTATGTAGCTTGCCTCTCTGGGTATCTGGAACTAGAAATACTGTTGCAAGACCAAGTTCTTTCGCATTACATAATAAGAGGATTGTAGAATTACTTTGTTTTTCTTTGCAAGAGAAGAAAAATATAGTGAAGAAAGTTGCTTTATATTAATTGAATTATAGTGATCATAATTTAATGAGTATGGATGATTTACAGATGCTTGAAAAGTATATTCTTTACAATAACCATATAAGAACAATGTTTTTATTTCCATTTTACAAGTGAGGAAACTGAAGCCCACTGAGGTTAGAACACTGTTTCAGTAACATGCAGTATGTAAGTGACAGACTTGGATTTAAATAATTGCAGTCTGATTATTTCTGGTATATATCCTCAGTCTTATCTATATCACACAACTCTAGGTTTTGCACACACACGAATTCAGTAGTTAGTGAAACAAACAAGTCCTATGAATAATTTCTTGACTGCTCTTGTTAATCTTAAGGAAAAAAATAAAGTCTTGTTATATTTTAAATAGGCCTTAAAAGGTTATCCCATTCTATCTTACAAAACAATGAGATTTAAAGAGATTGACAATTAGCCAACAGGTATATTGCCACTAGGCAGTTCAATTTGCATTTCAATGTATGAAGTTGTAAAATGTACATACCACTAGTACTAGTAAGCCAGGATTTAAAAAAGCTTATTTAGACCTATGATCATTAAAAGAAGTTATTCTCTTCACAAGATATCAACCTAAAAAATTCCATTCTGATTTTATGCCACCCATGGTATATATATTAAGATTATACATCAAAAATCAAATGAAATAGAATGAGACAGAGTTGCTAAAAATGTCATATCTAACCAGAAGAAATCTATCAAAAGAAAAGATTCTAATCCCATTTCATTGTATTTATATAAACAGTAGACTTTTTCCACATGAATGACTCAAAATGCTACTAAGTCAAGAAGCTAATTTTCTTTTTCTTTTTTTTTTAATTCAGTTGTAATCTCTGGCATAATTGTTTCATGTATTAAGCAGTCTGAATTCTACCATCTGCTATCATTCACTTAACTATTTAATTCCAACGTAAGTGCATAATTGTTTCAGAGTTGTTAGCTCATATTCTTGCTGAAAATACTCTTATCATCTGGTGTATAATACTTATTATATACATGACTTTTGCCTTAAATCTTACTGATTCCACTCTATTTCTAAGTTTCTAAGTTTTCTCTAGTCAACTGATGGGTCCCCTACCCTTCTCAGATTCAAATTAGATACTTATGTCAGATTCTGTGTTTTAGCTGGGGACTCCTAGATATTAATTATTCTTAATATTCATCAGATTTACTCTTTATGCTATTAAATTCTATGGGATTTGACAAATGCATATGGTCATCTATCTGCCATTGCCATATCATTCTGAGTAGTTGCACCATTCTAAAAAACTATTTGCTTAACCTATTCAACTATCTCCTTATCCTTGAATCATTTGAAGCCATTAGTATGTTTTTCATCTCTAGAAATTTTGTCTTCTCCAGAAAGTCATGTAATTGAGATCTTACTTATGTAACGTTTTCAAACCAACTCAATTTGTCAGGTAGGGAAGTTAGGTAAGGACAAATCACAGGGAAGAAGAGAGAAGATAGGGGAAACAAAGCCAAGAAACTATATATTAGTACAATTTAGTTTCTCATTGAAATTCAGTTTAAAATACAGCTAACCAAAGCCAGGAAAACAGTACAATTCAGTTAGCTGTCAACCAAGAAGCTCCAAGTGGCTGTGCTGATGCTCAGGGTTACGGACTGAAAAAACAAAAGCAATTAATCATAAAAGGCTGCATAAAAGGCTCCAATCAATTTAAAAAGGAGTTCTCAATAAATTTAAGAAGAGACCACTAAGGAATCAGTAAGAGACCTTGTCTTACCTCATAATGCCCAAAGATTGGTTAAAGGTGGACAACAAACTGACAGATCTTTTAAAAACTGAGGTGTCAAAACGTCCCCCTTCACTTCTTCACTCTGCCTATTCTTTCTTCTCATGTACTGTTCATGCTCTGGAGTAAATCTTTTCTCCAGAGACACAAGTATTCATGCCTGAAATAACTAAGGTGAACATCACATGGTGACAATTTCACAAATAAATATATATTTAAGACATCCATATTATTGTTGAACTGGTAGTTCATTTATCTTATTTTTACAGAATAGATTCAATTTGAATGGTTGTATCACAGTTTGTTTATCTATCTACATGTTGAAGGATGTTTGGACTGGTTCTAGTTTGGGGCATTTATGAAAAAGATAGCTGTAACTGTTAATATGAAAGTTTTGTGTAGATGTAAGTTTTTTGATTAGTTGAATAAATACCTAAAGCATGATTGCTAAATTGCAGGGTGAGACTCCATTGAACTCTGTTAAGAAATAGTCAAATTGTTTTCCAAAGGAACTACCATTTTAAGCTACCATTAGCAACTTGATGCTGTTTCACATTCACAGACTCCATGGGGTTGTCAGGAGTTGAGTGTTAATGGGTGAGTAGAGGGATCTCATTTTATTTATGAAACTCCAAAGATAAATTCTACTGAGTGTATTGTCATATGTTTATTTGCCATCTGTATATGTTCTTTTATTTTGATGTAGTTATTTGGGTTTTTTGTTGTTATTGTTGCGTTTTCAGAATTCTTTGCATTTTGGATACAAATCCTCATCAGATTTGTGTTTTTCACATACGTTCTCATCTGTAGCTTGCCATTATAGTCTCTTAACAGTGAAAAATGTAACAAAACTTTCCAGAGCATGATTTATCAATTTTAATAAAGTCAAACTTTATATAGATCAATTTATATATAGTACCTAAAAAATTATCACCAACTCAAAATCATGTAGCTTTTCTTTTAGAAATTTTATGGTTTTACACTTTAAATTTGATGTTATAGTTTTTGCTTCGTTTTGTTTGCTGTTCTTTTTTTTTGGGAAAAATACATTGCATGGTGAGAGACTGAAAATATTCAAAGTGAAAGTTTTCTTCCTTCTGCTGTTGTACCTTCAAGACAGTCTATGTACTAAGGACCGAAGACCCCCTAATTTTTTTTTCCATGATAGCTTAAGCAATTAATAAGAATTTAAGTGTGATTGACTCAGTAAATGCATTGAATTTATAAAGCAAAACTTTTTTCAGATAATAGTATTTGTCTTTGGATATTATATTTTTTCCTATTCTTTCTACATTATTCTGTTGTTCTAAAAATGTAATCAAGACAAATGCCACAAAAATAATTGTTTTAAGTAAATGAATATAAAGAAGTCAAAAAAGGTTAATGGATTTCTTCAAAATTTCATAACTGTTTAATGAAAGAATCCAAACTAGAATCAAATTACTTCGTCATACAGATATTTTCTTCTGTTAAATAAAGGTGCCTCTTCTTTAGATTTAGCTATGTAAGAATAAAACAGTGAAATCTAATGAAATATTTTGATCTAAATAATTACTAGGTAAAATAATTCAGGCATAATCCTTAGAAACAGACCTCAATTAACACTGGAAACACCAGAAAGATGCCAGAAATTGTGTGTGCTAGAAATAAAATATAATGAGCATTTAGGAGAACTAGAAAATACATGCCCTAAAATTTACAAGGGGGATTTTTTTTATTCCAATTTTAAGGCATGTTTTAGGTAAATTTATACATATGGATACTTTTCTCCCTACTTGTTCCTGTTAAAGATAAGTGAATATTGTCTAGGAGAAAATAATAAAAACTTTTATAATAAAATACTTTTTGTAATTCAATAAAGGGTAATGCATTTAGAAAAAAAAATCATTAGGATTATTTTAATTCCTTTCCATGCAATATGGTATGTTCTGACATGAAGTAATTACTATTGGAAAAATATAAAATTGCTTTTCAAAAAGAAATTGATTATTATATATGAATACTGACCTCTAAATAATTGTAGAATTAAATATTTAAAACAAAAGATTATTTAAATTATCTAAGGATTGGCACTTATAATTTGTGTGACCTGAGAATCTTTTATTATTGTTAAAAATCATGAATAGGATGAAAATTAGACATATTTGCTTTTACTTCTTGGTTTGTGGTATGTCACTTCTCAGGGTTAATGCTTTATACCATTTAATTTAGTCATTCAACAAATATTAATTATGCCCCTAGTATGATCTAGTTACTAGAGATACAAAAATAAAAATAACTGACATACGTCCCTGACATTACAGAGCTTAAAATCTATGAACGGTACTAGAAATCTCATGTTGAGTGAGGTGTGACAAAATTTAGAATCTGTTCTCTCTAGAGTTACATAAGAAAGTAAACAAATAAACCATTAATAAAATAAAATTTATAAAAATCTATGAGAAAAACAAATAAATATATACAAATAAAATATGTAAAAAGTGAGATACTGATACGTGCTAAGAAGGGAAACTAATGCAAGAATCGAAATTTTAGACAAGGAAGTTAGAGAACTCATATATGAGAAAGTGTCTTTTTAAAAGACCTAATGTAAGTATAAAGGTGAACATTTCAGTGTGAGGGAAGAGAAAGAAAGGGGGGGAGGGAGAAGGATGGAGGGAGGAGGGGAAAGATGTGTCGGTGATGGAAGTGAACCTGGACCTGGCTTGACCGACAAATTGCAAGATTGTCATTATGGTTAATGGGAATAGCAAGGGGATAATAGTAGAAGATGAAATGACAGAAGTAATAGGAGTGGAACAAATCATGGAGGTACTTGGAAGTCATTGTAAGAAATGCGATTTTTCCTTTGAGTGATGTGGGAAAACATTAACTGGTTTTGAGTATGTCAGCTGGCTTATATTTTTATGGGTTCACAATAACCGCCGTGTAAAGAGGATACCGAAAAGTACAGAAGAAAAAAAAATTTAGAAGGTTATTTTAGCAATTCAAGTGACAGAAGTTAGCTTGGATGAAGGTATTGATAGTGTGATATGTAAGTGGTTTAATTTTTAATTTATTTTAAAGGAGAACCTAGAAGATTTCTTGAGAAATTATTTTGAATCTTGAACAATAAATAAATGATAAGTGAGTCAAAAATGACTCAAATATTTTGACCTGTGTAACTGAGCAAATAAGGTTGATATTGACTAAAATGTAGAATATCAAGGGGAAGGATTCAGAAAGGAATATTAGGGCTCAGTTTTGGATATATTGCATTTGGAGCTAATTATAACTTATTTTGGGACAGATAATAATTAGATAGCTGAATATCTGGTTTTAGAGTAAAGAGTATAGTCTTAAAATAGAAACTAAGGAATTAATCATCTTTCAGTTAAAACCACAAAATTGGAATAAATTACCCAAGGAGTTAGCATAAATACTTACTATAACATTCAAAGAACAAGTGCAAGTGAAATCCAAAATACAGGAATTGGAAAGATGGTAAATAAGCAACAAATTTAGAGGGGTTATAAGATGAGAGTGAATTTCTCTAGAAGTTAAGTAAAGAAATTATTTATGGGGAGAGAAAAGGATCCCTTGTGTCGAAGTCCGTTCATAGGTCAAATAGATAAGGGCTGAGAAATGAAAACTGCATGTAAAGTCTTTTAGCTGAGGTTTCTGGTTATCATCAGTAAGAGTTGTTTTTTTTTTTGTTTTTTTGTTTTTTTTAGTGTTATAGGAAATAAAGAAAAACTGATTGGAATGAATACATGAAAAGAGGAGAAGATCAGAAGTAGTTGGTGGAGATCATTCTTTCAAGGTCATCTGTAGTAAAAGGAAGGAGATGATGGCATGGTAAATGGAAAGGAAAAAGTTTAAGATAAAATGTGTTGGCTTTGCATTTTTTTAAAGATGGAAGACAGAATCTTGTTTGGATGTTTTGTTTCCTATGGCCACTGTAATAAATTGCTGAAAAGAAAGTTTCCAAAAAGAGTACTCACAGTGCCACTTCTTTTTCCTGTGTTCTTAATCTTCTCCTCCCATCTTTTTAGAGAACTTGTCATTGGCTTTGGAGCATGCTGGTGATCCATGATGATCTCTCTCAAGATCCTTAACTTAATGAAATCTGAAGTCTCCTCTTCCAAGTATAGTAATATACACCAGATCTGGGTCTTAGGGTATAGACATACATTTCTGGGGACTATCATACAGCCCACTCTAGATAACAATTTACATAAGTGAAGGAAAAACTGATGATGCAGAAGAGAATCAGAGTTTTTTTCTTAATATTCCTGAGTAAGTAAGGAGAAATTGAAATACGTACATGACAGTCCTCCCATTGCAAAAGAAAAATTCTATGATATATTGATAGATTGTTTAGTAGATGGGGTGATAACCTGAAGAACTTTTGATTTTTTAAAGTTTTCTCAGTCAAGAAACAAATTCCCTTAAGTGATTTTTTTTTCTTTCAGAAGATCTGAGCCAATACATATTTTTGCAAGCAATTTATTGAGGACGTATTCTGAAAAGAAACCATTAGAAGGAAGAAGAAAGGAGAGTGGAGGAAGGAAATAAAGTCCAAAAAGGAAAGCAATTACAAGTACAGTTCTATTGATCTTCAGCTTGAATTTGAAAGGAATTTTGGAGTATAAATTCTGACTAAGAATTGTCCTCACTAGAGACAAGTGATCTGGACTTTCAAACAACAATACACTTTAGTTAGTTTACATTTTCGTAAGGGTGAAAAATTACCAGTACTTCTGTTACAAATTAGTTTCATTTGGCAGAGACAGTTCTCTGCTAAAAAAGCCCCAGGTGCTGGCTATTTGAATTGAAAGTCTTTTGACAACAAGGGTTAAGCAAACTCAAAAATCAAAAAGGGATCAGAATGTTTCTCAAAGGAGCATGACACTGACGAATACAAACATAGACTGAAAGTGAAAATGAGAAAGAAGATATTGGTAATTAAGGATAGAGAGAAGATGAAATAGTTGTCTGATAGGGTAGGTGTGGAATGGAACTTGGGTGAAAGAATGAGACTACGTGAAAAAATTAAAGCCTACCCACTGTCTTCAAAGTGAGACCAGTCACCAGTGCTTTCCTTTTCTTCTAGCCACATTCAGCATGGGGTGTCAAGAAATAAGGCTTTGGCAGGGCTGTAGTTTCATGAAGGATATGAAAACAGCGAGGAATGATGGAGTGGATGGCATATGAAAAAGATTTACATGCAATTTAATTTGGAGAAAGTAAGAATGGAAAATGTGGAAAGTTGAGGGATCATTAATGTTACGCAGGTAAATTAATTAAAGCTGGTTTAAAAATTGTTTTTGCACAGTCCTGAAAAATATGAAATCCTCTCACTTGCAACAGCATGGATGGAACAGAAGGGGATGATGCTAAGTGAAATAAGTGAGAATAACATAGACAAATACTGGATGAACTCATAGTAGTAGGGGAGACAGAGCAAGAGGTGGTGGGAGGTCAATGGATAGTGGTGAAGGACTTTTGGTTACTTGGTGTTAGATGTGATATGTTATCATATATTTGAAAATGGTGAACTTACACATGTGCGATTATATTATTCAAGGTACCTTACTATTTTTTTTTAATTATTGATGTTACAGCGTTAGTGGAAGCAAGGTAGAATGATTTGAAATAATTTAAAGTTTTATAATGTGTTTAGAAAGGATATTTGACAGTCACAGATAGAATCACATAAAGGAATGGTAAAGATAGAATGGAAAATACAGTAACTGAAAGAGAGAAGGTCAATAAATTAAGATATCAGAAAGAACATGTATGTGAATATTGAAATCAGCAAAATAAATTATGGCAGCTGTGTTTAGAGAACATTATATTTAACCTGGAGCTAAAATCTTCAGGGATTGGGGGAGTATAACCCAGTTGATAAATGACTATAATTCAAGGAACTATAATGGGAAAAGTAACTTTATTTCATGAGGTTCAAAGCTGAAAATTAAGAGGAAGATAGGAAAATATCCTAGATTTTGTATTAATCTATAAGAACAAAAGCCACTTCACCTTCAAACTCAGCAGTATGAGGCTTTAGGAGAGTAAAAGCACTCTCTTGAAATTGCTTCAGGAGAAGTAATGCCTTCAGAAGGAGTTGGGCTTCAATTAATTCAAGGAGAAAAATAAAAGGTGGGAAGAAAAGGGGAATTTGATGAAAATTTACCTGGCATTTCAGAGATATCATGAGAGTTTTGCAGATGGGCAGGGACTTGGACAAAAATAGTAGAATTAGGGTTTGGGGAATGAGGGATTACTCAGGCTCTGCTCGTGTGTCATGAGTAAACTGGTAGCTTTAGTCCAAAGGGCCATGCACTGACAGTGATAGGAGAGCAATTATGTTGAACAGTAGAAGGTTCTTATCAGTAAATGGAAGAGTTCCAGATTTTCACCTACTTGACTTCCACTAATGGAGGTGTAGACAGACAAAAGGAGTATGTGTTCTGTGTAAGAATGGCTTCAATCCTAGACTGAGGGTTCCCTTTTGACATTTGCAGACAAGGGCCTCTAAAGAGGAATCTTAGTCTAAATATTGACTCTTGGATTTGATCAACCACCTATAATTTAGAAAATTTAAACCAGGTTAAATTTAATAAACTTTAAGAAAACATTATTTTTGATATGTGGAGACAAACAGGTACTGAAATTTTATTCTTTCTAGCAAATTTTAATGATATATATACTCTATGTTGCATGATAATTTTGATATATTTTATGAATAGACTGTTATGTAATACATTTAGCATAGTAAATATATATCATATAATATATGTAAATAAATATAGAACTATATAATCTTTGTACTTATATTCTCCTTGAATGTCTAATGAATGGCTATTATTTTTTACCTTTTTCCTATTGAAATCAACTGGAGAGTTATTTAAATTTGCCAAATAATTGATCGTATATAGAAATTTTTACAAATCCAGTAAAGGCCTGGAATTTTCTTCTATAATTAGATAATCACCCACTGTCATTCCTTTAAGTACTATAAAGCAAACATCCTGTCTGATTAATCTACTAATTTTGATTCCTCCATTTTTAGGTATTGTGTTGGTTGAACTGTGACTCAGTGTTAGTGAATAGCTTGCTTTGTTTCTTGGATGATATCTTGGGCTGCTTGATTTGCTCCTAAGTATGGACCTGGCATTGAGTACAATAACTGTTTTGTTTTCTTTCTCTCCAGGAGACTGAGATGGGTGGGAGAAGCATTGGGCACAGCACTCTCGTTTAAGTATCCCCCTATATTTTCCAGCATATAGGCATAGTGCCGATGGCACTGCTCTGTCACTCCAACTCAAATACCTGCACCCTATACTTTACCTGCAGCTGTCTGTCTTCATGGCTATAGCCTAATACAACAATGCCAGGGTAAGAGCTTGGAGCTGCCTCTATAGGAGTAATTAAGCTATTAATTTATTTTTCAAACTAATTTTGTATATTTTCGTTGTTTGCAAAATGTACTTAGCTCATGAGTTATTAAATTTTCTTTTTCATGTTTCCCTGTAATATTACGTTTTGTTTTTTTTTTTTAATTTTTAGAAGACTGGCGTTGGTTAGGCAGGCTTAATATAACTTTTTAGTATGACAAAAATTGGAAATTGTCTTTCAAGAAAAGTAAGGCCTTTTGTGAAGCTAACAAAAGGGAAAGGTTTTATATACGGGGAGAAATCCTCTAACTAATATGTGCAATTTGAGCTGTCCATACAGATTTGAGGAAATCGCTGGCACAACTTGTTACAAGCAGAGTTTTATAAACTTATATATTAGTCATTACACAACCGCTACCGATGTGTTGTTATTGTTATTATTATTATATAGAGAGATTTTTCTTTTAAAGAGGTAGAAGAGCAGGTAGGAAAGAAGACAGAAAAATTGGTAGGAAGGAAGGAATGAGAAGAAGAAATATATGTATTTATTTGCTTGTTTATTTGTTCTTTCTGATTGCTCTGCCTTGGCCCTGGAACACAAACATGCTTCCTGGACTTTACATGGTCTGCACACCAGTCACCAACTTAGTGCCTGAGCCACCAGAACAAGTCTTTCATAAATATTTATTAAGCATGTGCATAATAGATAAGAAAGAAATCATTATTTTAGCCACTATTATGTAAATTACTGGGCCACACCAGATAACTTAAAGTTGAAATTTTTATTTGAAGTATTTATTTAGAAAACATGATTAATACAAGGACAAGTCTTAAATTATAGATTCAACCTTTTGCTTCTTGACCAGTATAGAGGAATTAAGAAAAGCAATTAGGTTGTTCACCTTTCCGAAGAATCACATATTCAGTTAACCTAAGGAAATGGTTTTATTACATAAAAACCACATTGGAAATATATTCTAGTAATAGTTACCAATTTAGAAACAACAAAATAAATCAGAGAAACAAATGTATTTGAGTAGTTATATCAGTTTTGTTTAAGAAATTATCTTTCCCTAAAATAAAGAGTTTTGGTAAAAGAACATTTTTAATATTCACTCACTGATTTGTAGTGTTCTTGGAACTCTAGACTAATTACAGTCAGAACTCAAATCTCATAGAATTTAGCAGATACTAGATAAAATAATTCAACCAAGTAGCAAATACTGGGAAGGTCAGAACTGAGTAAAGTCAGAAAGAAGAGAAAAAAGTCTGTT
Organism: Solenodon paradoxus; assembly: GCA_004363575.1. Taxonomy (NCBI): domain Eukaryota; kingdom Metazoa; phylum Chordata; class Mammalia; order Eulipotyphla; family Solenodontidae; genus Solenodon; species Solenodon paradoxus. Next base: position 617,901 of record RJWH01000178.1, on the reverse strand, counting down.
GAGCACATGTTTTTTGACATGATATTTGCAAATAATATCTCATATAATTCACACAACATCTCTGAGTAGCAGACACAAGTGTGATGATTTCATCTTTCAATATATTTTATTTGGCAGCAGACCTTTTAATGTTGATGACAGTTTTTGCTGTATGAAGAGAAGGTATAATGATTTTGAAAGACTATATGACAGCAAGAAAATTTGTTTATTTTGAAAGTTATATATATTTTGAGCTGATTGGCTTAGAAGAACAGCAAAGAATCTTTTTTTATAGAGACTATCTCCTCTACTCAGAAACATATTAAGTGACCTATTTAATTCACAAAGGCATGGTTGTGAGAACAGGGAGTAAATGGGAAAAGTAAAAGTTAACTTACTTTGAAAAATACAGTTACATATATTTGAAAGTGACAGACTTGTGAGGAGTAAGAAGACTCTAAAAACAGAAAGATCTCAGAAATATTCTGGGAGACAGGTTACAAGATAGACTTAGCTCGTTAAACTTTATCTACAATTGAGACTTCTTATAGAGAATAGAATTATGTAAAATCCGAAGCTCAATTATTTTTATTTTATGTATTTTCCATGATTATGTTCAGGGGCACATGGTAACGAGATGCTTATCAATTTTTTTTTCTTCCTAGGAATACATGATAACGTCATCTTCCAGAAGTTCTTGGACTTAGGATGGGATAAGTCAGTGGTTCTGCACATGTGGGTATAGGTGAAACATACTCCTTATCTATGTAAAGTACTTTGTTAGTTTTCATCTTTGTTTTGCTTTGGGGTGGTTGAATGTGGAAGATTCTCTGAACAATGTGGTGGGTACTCAGGACAGCAGATGATTTTTCCAGGTCACCATGGAGCAATGGTATAAATGGATCTTGGCTTTAAGTTACTTCTTAATGTAGAACCAGGCTACCTAAAAAATTTACCCATTTATAATTGTGGAAGAACTGAAATTTAGTGTATAAAATCACTGAGCTTAAAAATTGTCACAGCTAGAGTTAGCATCATTACTCTATAGAAGCAATTCTTTTGTCTTTATATCTGCAGTAAAATATGTACTTCCCCCAAATTCTTATTTAGTAGGACTTTGAAGAATGGCAAAAGTTGATAGCCTGATATGTCTATGTAATCTCCATCAGAAATGAAAATAGGGGTCTAAAATGATGTGGAGAGTGATAGCAAGGAGTCAGAGATCAGGAAAAAAGGAAAAAAAATGATATACGAAAATTAAAAGGTGAGATCTATAATGACACAAAAAAAGAGAACAACCTCTTTTGTGAAGCTGTATTGAAAGAAGATAAGCATTGGCACATAATAGTGTAGAGGTAGGGAAGGAAATTCATTCCTGTTTTTTTTTTTATGAGATGACGACCCAATACTTTTCACATGAATTTTAGAACAAAACGTGACCCTGGAATTCCACAGACAGGTTGACACTTAAGTAGGCAAATGTTATTGTTAAAGTGACAGATCTTTTACCAGGTGGGAATTTATGCAAAGTAACTTCCATGATGCAACAACTGGTCTGTTTCCAGGTTTTGGGGTTTTTGTTTTGATATTTTCATTTCAACATGCCATTTACCTCACAGAAACTTTACTAAGATGGCACAGATTCTTAGATTCTTTAAGGTATACCTTCTGCACAAAGCACTTGGGATCTTACCAACTTCCTGTTTATGTGACCTTATAATAAGGAGATTATCTGTAATTTACCATCCATACTGATGTTTCTAAAATGATGGATGTTGAAGGTCTTGGTAGAAGAAATTATATGACATCATGAGAGATCTAACTTATCCCAGAGATATAATGAAGATATTCAATAACTCTTCCAGGAGAAAGCAAACCTCTCTGATGTTCTATCTTTGGAATAAATAAAATAGAATCCATTAGATAAATAAAATTCTTAATTCTAGGCACCCTAAGGTTTACTCCAATTAGTATGTCACATCTCCAGTGGTACTTTCTGTTGAGGATCATCACCTTATAAAACTTATAATTCAGTTATTTTCCTGAACTCATTTGTCTTCTAGATAAGGCAAATATAAATTAAAATACAATATGATAGGAATTAGTATCAATATATTTCTCATTTTCAATGTTGAAATAAGTTTTTATTGCTTTAACAAGATTACTGCATGCTTTTTTGTTTAAGGTTTGGCATGAATAGTGAAATCTACTCATTTATCTTACTAGTTTTCACCCAAGAACAGGGGTATGATATAGGGGTTTTATTCTTCCAGGGTTGAATATATATACATATACATATGTATATGCACATATTATTTATATATATTCATTTTTAATTTTATATATTAGTATTTTAATAATTATTTGGAATTAGGGTGGGGAAAAGCATGTGATTGCTTCATAGCCCTGTGAAAATGAGGTAGTAACTTAACACCAAATGTCCTCACTTTGATTAAAAGATCAACATTAGTATTTTTGATTCAGTTTGGATTAACTCAGAACAGTGTTCAGTGACCTGACACAGAGTCCTGGTTATTTTCTCTTCTCAATGTGTGTGTGTGTGTGTGTGTGTGTGTGTGTGTGTGTGTGTGTGTGTGTACACGTGTATTTATATATATATGTATGTATGTATGTATGTATGTATGTATGTATGTATGTATGTATGTAGGTTACTGCAGAGAAAGTCTGGAAACCTGGATTTATAAAATATTCTTAAGATAGTATTACTGGAATCTTCCTCAAGATATCTCAATTTCATTTCATTTAATTTGTTGTGTATATGAACTAACCTGGTTTGAGTATTGAATTTGGGTGGAGGTTCTTGATTCTTTTTTATGGGTTAGAAAAGGTTTGCATTTTCTAATACCAGATCTTTTTTTCACTTAAAATAAAATCTCAATATAATGACCAAGTGTTTTTAATCTCAAGACCCCATGATTGGTTAAAAACCATCAAAGATATTTATATAACTATGTGCCCCAAATAGCACTCCAAATCTCTGACTCACTTTGCTTCTGATGCTGAAGTATTACTTCTTTTGACCATACCGCTGTAAATCTATCATACCATCAGAAACATTTTGAAATTGAGATTCCTTTAATGAAAGTTTTTAATCTTCATCTATCTTTATAAAGAGTAACATTCAAGAAGATAGTCAAAACTTCCCTAATAATTTCTCTGAACATGAAATTCAAAACCTCAAGGTCTATTCTATCAATAATTGTATCTAGATCCAATTTCATCCCCTAATTAAATAGTATCAACCCTAGAATGCATTCTCACACGTGTTCTCAGAATTTTGACAGTACAAATAAATAGGAAACATATATGTATTTTATATACATTTGTACACATATACATATATACAAGACACATATGTGTAGATATTTCTATATAAGAATAATACATATAAATGAATATACATATGAAAATGCATATATGTATACATAAACTATATATAAATTAAGTTGATTTATATTTAATATAAATATTAAAATTAAAATATATGTGTTTAATATATGCATATATAACATGATATATCCTATGGTATATATAATATGTATAACAGGTATTTATTATAGTATGACTATATATTGTAATATATACTAAATATATGTAATATATACTAAATATATCATATCATATACTATAGAATATATACTATACTACATACCTATATATCTACTATATATCTGTTTACCTTAATTCTCATCTATGTGTGCATATTATATATAAGATCAGTATATCTTATGAATAATATATATAGCTACAATATGTGTATATATGCATATATTTATATAATGCATAAATTATATATAAATATAACTAAATATAAATATAAATAAAGTGTTTTTTTGGGAAAAGATGCATAAGATTCCTCTGGGTAATATTTAAAAATTGAAAATGTCTGTGCCCCACGTTTAGAGACTCTAGTTTAATTGATCAATGCAACAGGATATTTTAAATCTCCACAGGTAATTTTTAATGAGCAATCAAGTAGGGATATGAGCATAGAAAAAATACAGCATGGAATAAGTGGAAAATGTGCATCTCTTTGTGAGATAACTATCCTCAAATGTGGTCAGTACAATTTACAGCAAGAAAATCACCCGGTATTGAAAGAATTTCTACTATGAAGGGAAACCCAGTAAATTTTTTATTTGGCGTATTCAGAGGCAATGAATATCTCCAGTCTTTCTCTAAATTTTTCACCCTTTTCAAATTAATGTCCCAAATTTCATATAAAAGCTCTAGAAATGTTATGAATACACCTTATGGTGTGTTTCATTACCACCTGAATTCAGAGTTTACATAAAATATTTAGTTACTTGAATGGTGTTACTCTAAGAAGAAAACCTGTGGTTCTCTGATGGAGCTTTTACTCGAAAATTTAATTTAGAGTAATTTTCTTGAAGTGTTTTATAAAGCTTAGAAGCAGTCAACTCACATCAGAGTCTTTTGAAAGTATCTGTTGCAACACTTAAAATTTTACTTTTAGTACTTTTACTCCAAGTACCTATATTTAATAATTTGAAAATTTAATCATGATGTACCAGAGATTATCAACATTCCTTCAAAATATGCTAACCAGATCCCCGGTGCGTTCAAACTAGAGTTAGAAAAATCATTCTAGAATGTAAATTGATTTTTTTGATTTACTTATTTTTAAATTTTGTTGAGATAATATTGGATAACAATATTATATAGGTTTATAATTTGTAAATAATCATAAATCATTATCTATATAAAATTAAGATGATCACCAATGGTCCTATTCTTGTCCCTCAGCATATGATTTATCATATAATTGATTCTCATTTTTTCTCATTTTCTCATTAGTTTGTTTTTCCTGAAATCATTTATTTTGCTAATTACTCTATATTAGTCATTTTTGTTAGTTGCAGAGAACACAATTCTCACAAGGTAGTTTTTTTATTATTTTTATTTTAGAAAATAACAGGTAGTTTGCAAAATTTCTAGAAGTGCTTTATAATTTGAATGCCATATAGGATAATTTAACCAAGATACATGTTCAACCACAATGTACAACTGTTCTTCTTGAGCAAGAAAATAATTTGGCATCTCCCTTATGTACCACCATCTGTGCCTACATCTTTGCACCTACGTCCCTAGATGTTAATTGTAGAAACTGTTTCACTGATAATCTAAAATTTTTAAAGCTGAATAGAATATTTTTTCCTTTTTCTCTAACTAATATTCAGCATTCTATTAAATTTTGAATGCAAACTATAAAGTACAATGTTATCTATGTCTACTGAAAAAGTTAGTAGATAAAAATGGGTAAGAATTCTTCACTGGAAAATTAAATGCTTCTGTCTCAAGCCAGATTTCCCTGAATGAACATTTGAAATTTGCTCACTTCTGCCTTTTGCAACCTGTAAAGAAGACTGTTTGGTGGAACCAAGATCACATGAGAAGAAAACACCTGTGGGGGTCTAAAAAATACAGACCATCCCAAAATCTGTCATATAAGAAGTAATTTCCAAGTTAAAAGGAAGCATAAAACATTTAAATCTCATAAATATTTGTGAAAACAATAACAAAAAGCAATTAAAATAGTTTGCATACAATTCCTAGTTGTAAATTTAATTTGTTAATGGCAAGCAAAGAGACTTAGACTATCTTTAACCAAAGTGAATTTATTAGAAAGATAATTGGGAAATTTCCTCACCTGAATAATTGAAAGCATACCTCTATTCCACTTTCCTCAGCTAATATTTTTTCATTTCTAAAAAAAATTAGTTTGCTGAAAAAATATGAAATATTCAGTTATCAACTTTTGCATGCTTTTCAATAAAGCTATCAACTTATTTTGGGAAATTTATCCTGGAAGACTTAGTACTTGCAATTATATGGTCTAGATCAGTAGAGATGTGACCCAGTGAGACAGAAAGTGAAACACCAGGGGATGGTTTACGGTGACAGTCCTAGGTCTGTTTATTCTCAAATCTTGCCTTTCTAGAACTCTTCTCTATCAGGTAGGGTAACTTGGAAGGTAGGAAAAACTTTCAAAATTTAATTTTGAGTCCCAAATAGCAATTAACTATAACTTGAAGAGATACCTTGTTTCGTTGTAGCAAGTTGTCTACTTTGAACTCTGTTATAACAGGAGAGCAAATTATCCTTTCTTCATGTACATTTATTACACATTTAATTTGTCTTCTCTGTCTATATTTCCTTTGTAAATACTAATATCTTTTATTAGACAGTACATGCAAGTACAACAATATTGCTTATACCCAAACCAAGTTCTTTACAAATGAGTCCCAACCAAATTATTAGTGTCTAAGCAATGTTCTTTTAAATATTAAAAAAATCAAAATGTTAATTTAAAAATAAATCATTAAAATTAATCTTTTAAAATAAACTAAAATTTGATTTAAAGAAATTAAATTAGTTTTAACTAAAATAAATTACATTTTTGAAGGAAATTAAATTTCTATCACAAATAGAAATCATGATTTTGTTTAATCAAAAATATTTGTTAGTTTTTCTTTGTATTTTCTATTTCTTTGGTGAGGGTATCTATTTTTTGTTAATTTCAAGCATGTTCATAATTACTTGTTAGCACATTTTTATGATGGTAACTTTAAAATCTTTGCAGATACTTCTATCTATCATACTGGTGTTGCCATGAATTCATTGTTTGTTATCCTTTTACAAACATTCTTTTTTTTTAGTACAGTGAGTAATTTTATTTGAATATTGGCCATTTTGAGAATTATAGTATAAAAATTTAAATTTGAATTACCTTAGCATACAAGAGAATATAAGAATTAGGTGCTAAAAATTCTGTGTAGTCACTACTAAGAATATGCATGTTAATATTATGTCACTTGGCTTCAGATATATACATATTTATATTTGGAATTTTTTTGGTTTGTGTTGTATTTTCTTATTTTGTTTTGCTTTTTGTTTTTTGTTTCTTATTTTTAGTAAGGAAACAGACAGAACTGGAAGTAAACAGCCAGCCAAAAAAAAAGAGAGAGGAGGAAGAAGCATGTTTTTATATACTTATTTAGTTGTTCATTCAGGTTGTCTCCTCCTCATCACTCCGCACCCCAGCCCTTGTGGTGAATCCAGGTCCTTGAACTTTATGTAGACTATGCCCCAGGTGCATACTTAATACCTGAGTTACCAGAGTGTGCAAGATCCTTTTTCTTGAACTGTGGCAAATGCATATACAATATTTAACATTTTAACCAGTCTTGAGCACACAGTCCAATGGAGTTACACACATTCACCACATTATATATATAACTCTTGATCCTACTTAGCCTTATTAACTCTGACACCTACCTGTTGACATGAAAGGGTTTCTTCTTAATGGGAGTTAGCGATGGAAGTTCAGACTTTCTGTGTGTTCTCTATTCAGTAATATGGGTGGTGGGAGGGAGCTTGTGACCATCTGAGAGGATGAAATTTCCTGACTTTGTACTCAGCCTTCCTTGACATCACCCTGGCAGGTATGTAGAAACTTCATCCTTTATAGTCTCTCAGGTGGAATTCTAGGTTGCCATTAGGATCGTGCTTGTGTGAATAAGGGTGTGGCCACAGCTATGGTGTTGAATGTTTCAGAGTAGTAATTATCTGAAATATTTTTGTCTTCTGAGTCTGCTCCTTTCTTGTCCTTTAGTTAGAAAGAATGAGATTTTTTCTTCTTAGTGTTCTTCCATTGGCATTTCAGGATTGCCAATTTCTCCAGTGTTTACTTCTGGTTATTTGAAGCAAAAGGAAGCACGTGGAAATTTACCAATATGTTATTATTCAGATATCAAGTTCTCTAACTGGTCTGTCTTCTCGACCTTTCAGAGTAATCTTTTGTTTGCTTTATAAATAATACTTAGGGGTGTTAGTTTTTTTGGAGCAGGAAGACTAGGAGAAATAGTATCTTCTCTGTATTCTTAGAAACAGAAGTATATTTTTAATATTCTTATCATTTGAAAGGATAGTATGGTTTCAAGGACATAGGTTAGAAATTTTATTTTTTGTTGTTGTTGTTGCTATCTACTGAAACCTTAAAAGGATACTATTCTGTATCTGTTTTTCTAGCTCAAATTCCAAATGAAGATGGAAAGTCACAGAGAAGTTAACTTGCCTTAAGTCACACAGATTGTTAAGTCTCAGAGTAATATATTGGAATAGAAAATTTAGTTCTAGAACCCTTTAAATTATTTTTCTATATTATTTCTTCTTGAAATAGGTTAGTATTGGTCTAGCAGGGTCTAACAGGGTTAGTATAGGTCCTGCCTTGAACTGATAATTGTCATTTGATAAGTTACATTTTTGCCAGAAGAAAGAGAGGAATTGCTAGGAAACCAAACTCAATAAATAACACCAAGTTTCCTGTCTAGTTGGTGCCATGATTAGATCACTGTTTCCATATTCTTAATCTTTGATTCTGCTATAGACTGATGCCCCTAATTTCCTTGGAGCACATTTTTCTCTTATAATTTACTGTATTTTATTTAATTTTCTCTTGAATGTGTCAGTATGTTAACTTTTAACATATAATTAAAAATGTATCTATGCATATTGGTTATTAAAAATATGCTGCAATAAACATAAGGGCACATGATTTTTCTTAATTATATATAAATTAATTTTACCATTTCCTTAATAATTCAACATTTAATATCACTCACCTATACCCTTAATTTAGTACCTACTGTATCAAGTAGTGTGCTGTGTCTAGGAAAAAGGCGTGAAGACATTATTGTCTTCAGGTAAGCTAACACTACTCTGATTATTTGTGTTATTAGAAAAATACATTGATATATTATAAAATTTGAAAATTATTATGTTATACAGTGTTAGCTTTCCAGTCTCCCAGACTCATGTCTATATTAGCGTCTTAATATCCTCAAGCCTTTCCCCTTGTATAAAAAATGTGCATTTGCTTTTCAGAAAACTCAATTATCTTAGATGAGCAAATTTATAATCTGTAAAACTCAGATACAACTACATAAGTCACTAGTAAGCAAAGATTTTTGTTACCATGTAGGCAGAATTAATAAGATTTGTTACTTAGAAGATAGGTAGTTTATAAGTAGAGTGAATGTGTACATAGAAAGGGATAGAAGGACTAAAAAATACCTAATATTCATGAGGCATTTGTGCACTAAATATATACTACATGTTAATTTTATTTGTGATTCAGAAAATAATCTTTTTTCCTGTGTCTCTCCAATGGCAAAAGAATCCACTGTCCATGCCACCTTCTGTCACTTAGCCCAACAGATAGTCTTAACTTTTGTTCTCCTAGCTATGTCTTTCGGAGGGAGCATACATGCAATAGAGAAAAAGACAGGACAGGCATCATTGAATACCCTGAAGGTGAGTCACATAGTCCTTCCATATTGCTTGAATCCTATCTTAAATTTGTTAATATTCCACCTTTCTCTCTTGCTTCTCACTTGACTTTGATAATACCTGTGACTGGAGCATTTTAATTCGATTTGTAAAGTTTTCTTTCCATAGCTTCTGAGATAGTGTACCTGTAGTATATGTGAGGGTTGTCACTGCATCATTCTTACTTCCCATATAACAGAATATATTGGGTCAGAGATGGTATCCAGAACCATCCCTTGTGACAAAGGAGAATGGAAAAATAAATATCTGTCAAAGGAAGCCCAATTTCTAAGATTAACTTATAGTCAGTCAGGGATTATCGCTTGAAACAAATAACAATGCTATAAAACAAAATTGGTGCTATATTAGCAAAACATTAGAATGCAGAATGACTGTTGGTAGTCAGTTTCAGTGTATGACACAGAAATATCCTCTACATTTATAAATTTTTGCCATATAAGAGTAAGGGGAAAATTATGTAAAAATTCCATGAGTTTGTAGATGAGAACATAAGAGTATGGGGATATATAAAAAAACTGATGTCACAAAACAGTTATTATCACATTAAAACAAAAGCAATTTTTTTTAAATTTTGAATTATTTCTTTACTTTAATATTTTACCTATTTTGAGTAGGAAGTGGTTGCCTAAAATTTTAACATTTCTGTTAGACAAAAAAAAAAAGCTCTAACTCCGTAAAGTTTGTTGTTTATATTAGTTAGAAATTTTCAAAGTAAATATGCCAAAGTTTATTTTTGCTTAATTTGTGCATAAAGCTTGCAGTACAAAACACAGATAAAAATAGCTTAAAGTCTTATTTTAAAAATTGAATGTAAAGATAATAAATGCCTAGCACAGCACCTGGCTTTTATTTGAGACTAAAGGAATGGTACTTATTATTATAATTATTAATACTGCTGTTGGCATTAATAAATTTCAATATCGTAAGAAGAATGCAATTTAAAAAGAAATACCGTTTTACTCTAGAATAAGAAATCTTAAAGCTTACTAAATGTAATTTTAGTCACATTTATTAACCAATTATAAAAATTCACTTTAGCATTCCATTCTAGTAAGCTACCCTGGTGCATTTAACATACTATTAATTTGCAAAGCTGATGAACAAGAGCAAGTGATTTGGGTAGTAAAATTGTAAAAGAAGTGTGTGGACACTTAGTAATTGTGCTGAGGGATTAAAGCAATTATAGAAAAAAAAATTAGGCTAAAAGTGCCGTTGAAGAGGATTTTTTAAACATCTATTATTCAGATGACTCATCTAAAATGCTCTGACTGATTATTGCTCAAGACTTTAATTTCTAAATGATTCAATCACTGAAAACTTCATGTAGAAGTTTGGATTTCAGGTAATTATTAAAGGAGAGAGGAAAGTTGCTTGGCAATAGATCTCAGTTTGAAATGAGGAATAAAATGAGAACAATAAAACATGCACCAAGAAATTTCTCTCAAGGTTAATGATAATTCCATTTTAGAAGCATATATTCAGTTATGGCTGACTCTTCACAAGATTAAAGTAAGTGAAGTTTATATTTGGTGCATCCAGTCATTAGATACTGTCCTTTGTTTTGCTTTATGGAAACCCTCATGCCACAGCTCTTATCTCTTCTGTTTTGCAACAACCTTCCACTATAAGCTCCTCTGAAGACATATATACTAATTACTGTTTTATCTCAGCGTTTTGCATTCTTAAGTCTTTGAAATTAAAATCTTCTAGGTAGGTTGACCATGTCCCAGAAGAGTTCTAGTTTATATCCATTGTTCTGGCATAATTATTATTGTGTCTTGTTTCACAGCCAAAAATGTCATGATTCAGAAGATAAATTTTACAATGAGCTAAATACAGAAATGTATCTATTTATTTTAGCCTAAAATTAATGGATCATTTAGACAAAAAAAGTAAACACATTTAAATATGTCAAAATGGGATTTAAGTAAGTAGTAGACTATTTGTAAAGATAATGTCTCAATTAATATATAATCCTTATCACTTTCAGGTTTGTTTGTTAGGAAAAATTCCTACTTCTAACATCTGTTCTCATATAGTGAGACTTTTATAAGATGACCTATCCTTATTTTTCACTCTACAAAGAAACGTGAATCACTTTATTTAAAGATATTTACCACCGGTCTATAAATTTTACATGTACAGACTTAATTTAACTTAAATTATGTGATGTACAAAATGATGAGGTAAGATAAAGTTATATCTAAAATAACAAAAAATTAAATTTCAGGACTTTAACTTAATGGAGGTTTGTTTTCTATTCAAGAAAACTTTGAAGTATTTTGGCAACTCTCCGGGTAGCTCCAGTGTTTGGACATGTGGTATCCAGGGCTGCTATAGGAGATGAAGAAGAAAAAAACATTAAATTTGTGAAGGGTTGTCTCATTGATTCAGCCTAGAGGTGACACATGTCACTTCCACTTATGATCTGCCTTCCAGAACTAGTCATTATGTCAGGTAGCAAGTAGCCATGAGCAAGGATCAAGAATGGGTAGAATAAAGCAGAATAGAAAAGAACATGCAGGTGCAGGCTAATAAGGCCAAAAACAATGCAGGAAGGGTTGATAAGAAATATATGGAATGCACAGGCAAACTGCAGAAAGTGAATTCCAGCAATCACCCTAAAGGTCAGGAGACCAACCAACCAGTGATCATAGAAAAGAGGAACCAGAGCTGAACCATATAGGTTGGTCCCAACCTGCTCTAGCAATGCAGCAGCAGACCGAGCAACGTTCACCTTTTAGTTAGCCTGTTTCATATGCTCATTATAATAAAATTGACATCATGGTTTGACCCCCTCCAGCTTGGTGGGCAATCAGGGAGAACTGTGGGTACTGAGGAAGCCATCAACCAAATTACTAGAACTCTCCAGCCCTTTCTAAGAAAAACTCATTCAGAAATGCCCCAGAGGGAGCCAGAAACACCCCTAAGTAAACCAAGGCTGTGGAACTCTGCCAGGACCCCCATTAAGGTCCAAACCCCTAGAATCAAGGTCAGATCCTCTACCCTTGAGGGTGTACTTCACTTTGCCTACCTTTGTTCCACTCTTACTTTCACTTTGCCAATAAACTTCACTTCTTGCTTACTTCATCTGAGTTTTGGTGAAACTTGGTGTGGCTGAGAGTTTTGGGTAAATCTCCACAAGAACAAAGGAACCCAATGACGACAATCCCGCTCGCAGTAGCAATAATTCTGATAATCAAAATCCCTTTTGCATTTCCATCTTTCATTATCATGAAAGAAAATCCTCATCCCTTCACCATGGGAGACAACTCCAAGCTCCATCTCATCATTGCATTCCACTCAAACATTCAGATTCTCTGATGATAGACAGTGGTCTCTACATCAACTCAGATGTGACCCCATCAAGTTATCTGCCCCTGTATTGTTAAATATTCAGTAGTGAAAGAATAAAGAGAGAATTACAATACAGAATTACATTCGGAAAGGAGAAAAATACAAAACAATCCATTCATTGATCAAAAGCAATTTTTAAATTGTACTGAGTGTATTATAAAGATCTCTGATCTATAGATGAATTAGGTATGTTGATTAACCTTTGATTCTGCTCTCTAGAAAATATCACCTTGTTTCCTCTTCTCCTGAACCCTTGATCCGAGGCTCTGCAAGTTTCTTTGTCATCTATCATCTCTTGATAACAACTGAAATGAGTCATTAAAAAATGTCTTTTTGGAGCTCTATAGGGTCTAGATTTGCTTTGTATTCATCTAATTTCTTGATTTAGAGGAGTTGACTGGCAAAAGTTAGCAGATTTTGTAGAATAATAGGTAAGAGTGTTTTCTATAGAATATGTTTTATTATCAAGTCATTACAAAACCTTTTGAGCATTAAGTCTAAAGTCACCATGCCAAATCTATCAGGAAAAAATGATGCCTTGACCCCTGTTTGTGGATCTCCTGTATGTCTTAATTTTTCACTTAACTCTAACTTGAGAATGAAAGAGTTATTTATTTCCTAAAAAAAGAAAATACACCAACATTAATTATTTGTTTTATAGTCTAAAGGTATTAAATTTTGCTTATGCATCTAATAAGGATGATTTTGTAAACCATGTCTCATTCTAAAGGCTGGTTAAACTATTCTGAAACATGTCTATCTTAATGGAAATCATTTGACAGGTAGAAATTTTTAATGTTACAGTAGATTAGGCTCATTACTTTCATTATTCACAAGGGATATTAGAAAAGTAAAAATATTTTATGCTTTAAAAATAATTATTCTGTGCATTTCAAAAATGTACTATTATAAAATATAATTCTGATGAAAAGATTTTATTTATATATACATCATGTATTTATATGTGTTTCCTAAATGAATTTTGGAGGAAATAGCATTTTAAATGAAATGCATAAATACTAACATATAAGCACAATATATTATCTTTTGCTATGTTTTACTGATCTTGATTTTGCATTTCAGTTAATTTTTAAGAGATTTTATTTGAATTGCTTTCTAAAGACTATAGAGATGAATAATATCTTGTTTAGTTAATGGTATCACTTTTCTGTTTTAGATTCTGTATTGAGTCTAGCCTCTACACTAGTGTTTAGTGATACATTTTTGCCAATTTGAAAACTTTTAATAATTAAGCCCCCTTCACCATACTGTTTTTTTTGTTTTGTTTTGTTTTGTTTTTGGTTTACATGATGAAAAATTGACTTTTTTTTTATCTTATTTCAAATATTTTTCTTCATGAAAGCAAAGGTCTAATTGTAGGGAAAAATTTGCATTGTTTACCAGTCTCAATTAATTCTACTTTAAAGAATATTTTCCATATATGTTCCGATAGCTTTGAAAATACCATTTACATAAAGGAAGCACATAAAATATATTTACAAATTCATTCACAGCCTTTGTCCAAACTTGTAATTATATTTTAATCTTTACTAAAAATGTTTTGAGACATATTCTCTAGGTTTTTCTTTCTTTTAAATGTTGCAAGAACTTCCCAGGTAAAAATAAAAGTAACAGCTATATAACCTTACTTCACTGTTGATATTGAGGGTTTTTTGATACTAAGAGGTTTTTGATAGTAATAACTTCCATAACATTAATGACTTGCATTCCTTCAGTGCTTTGTCTAGAGTGATTAGTGGGTTACTAGTCTGAGAAATTGAAATAGATTATAAAATTTGAATCATCATAACCACTGAAGACTTAGACAATGTATCTCTACTCTTACTGAGGAAATGAACACTTAAGAAATTGTGTGATTTGACAAAGGGAATATAATCATAAGGCAAAGATAAGATTCTATTGCAATTCTTTCTAACTTCAGAACTATTCCTTTTAAATTCTGCTTATAAAAATGTACATTGTGTAGACGCATAAGACAGTTCATGATGAGAGTTTAATAAACGGAATTTGGTTTACTGGAATTGAACAAGTCATTTATACCAAAAAATACAATATTTAACCTACATTTTAGCAACATATTTATAATTTGACCTCTAAATTACATTGAAGCTTATGACCAATTTGAAAAAGTCCTTTGAATGAAAAGAACTGTAAAGTGGGAGTTAATATTATTCTGTGTTCTTTCATGTTCTTCCTATAATAGTCAAGGGGATAATTGCTTTTACAGAGCCACTGTTCTAAGACTTTCCTCTGTCTATAGGCAGACAGACATCAACAGATGATTGTCTGTAGGTATTTGCCTGGGGGAAGCTATTGAATGTCAATGCAAATCCAGGCAGCTTCCTCAACAATAGAATATTACTGGCAGGAACCTTGCAGGCATAGGTATATTTTAAGACACTAGAACTTCACATTGTATCAATAAGTTTGTATACCAAATAACTGATTTTTGACCTTGATATTACTTGCTTTGTCATTTTTTATAATAAACTTTATTTTTTATTATTACAGGAAAGTAAGAATGTCAATGATTACAGATAGAGTTTAAAACATGCTAATATGATTTTTTAATAAAATTTAGTTTGCTTATATTATATATTAAGCATATTTTGATTTAAAAAAGTAATAGAATTCTAAACTGGCATCATTATTTTTATATAATATATGTGTTACTTTCTGTCCTGCAAAAGAAATTATATAAATTTCTAATAACTTGAGAGCCAGACACCTACCATTCTAAAGAATGTTTTTCTCTGCATAAATAATATAATGTGTTAATTAAGTGTTAAACTTTGGGGTAGGGGGTTGAAAAATAAAAATGATAATGTGTCATGGTGATAAAATCCTATTTTTTGATCCCTAGTATTACAAAAATTCATGAAATTACTATGTTAAGAAGAAACAGTGTTACCTTTTAAATTATAATCTGGATCAGGTTCAATAAAACACAGTCAGATGCACTGAAATAGAATTTACTGTTCTTAAAGAATCTCAATATTGGTGCCAAATGTAAGCATCAGAAATAGTAAGAGATATGTCATATATAAATATATATCATCATATTTTATCAATTACAGTAGAGACAACTAAATTTAAACCTTCAGTTTTAAATTTAAATTTCAGTTTAAAATTAGGTTTTTGGTTCTTAGATTTAGTTTCTTCACGATAAATAGTTATCAAGACATAGAAAATAAAACTCAGAACACTGGATACAAGTCACTCAGAAGAGAAAAAGTATTTTGGCAATATACATATTTGAAAGCAAGCATGAGATACAGACAAAGGAAAACATGAGACACGTATTCTATTTTCCTAGAATCATAGCAAGATGCACACAGTATGATCAATGTCTCATTCATTGAGATGCTCATTATGAAAAAAAGAGTCAATAGCCCAAGATGACTAGCATAATGCAGTGAACTCTAGGATATATAGTTTCAGTGTTATATATGTAATATTTATAAACAAATACACGCACACAGGAGGGGTAAAATGTTTTCAGAATTTTATATTCATGAAAGTCTTTATTAATATTTAAAGATAAAATATTGATATAAAAATACAGGGTGTCTGATCTTTTTTGCATGATTCTTTTTCTAAAAAAAGATACTTTAAGATACTGCTGAATTGTTATAAATTCTAAAAAAAATAAAATTTAAGTAAGGTTACAAAACAATAAAAACACAATATAATTGTTGAAGTATATTATAATTCATAAATAAAATATCTTAAAGTTAAAATACGTAAGAATATTTGCACTATTCTTATCAACCTCTTCATATTCCCAATCCACCCAACCTCCCATCCTCGATGACCAATTCTCTACATTGTCTACAAATTTGACATTTTTTTACTTTTATCAACTATTTTAATAAATTTTTTTAACAAAGGAGCATTAACTTATAACATTATATTGATTTCAGGTATACAGCATTATGATTCGACAGTTGTATAAGGCAGGTCCTTAAATAACATCACTTAATTCAATGTAATTTCTTATCATGTTGATGAGGAAAAAATTCACTTCCTGGCTAGGTTCACTGTAGCATGGAGTTTATATATTTGTTCACTGTTTTTTGGGTTTTCTCTGGGGACTCTGATTTCCTCCCAGATCCTAAAGGTGTGCACATTAGGTTCCCTGGTGTGTCTCAGTTGCCTCTGTCAGAGTGAGTGTATATGTGTGTGTGTTTCCTCTGATATAAAGTACTGTCCTGTTTAATGTTGCACATGACATAAGCTGATAAAACAGGTAGCTACCCTAAACCCTAAACTGGGAATAAGTGAGTTGGAAAATGAATGAATGAATGAATAAATGAATACAAATTGCTACTTAATAATAGAATATTATAATTTGGGATCTTTGTAAGGTTTAAATCTTTATTAGGTCCTTGATGATGTTTTCGTGTCCACAAATAAGTCATAGGACCTTAACTCTGGTTTATTTCAATCTGTAGTATAATTTCTTTATACATTCTTTGTTTAAAATTCTCAGTTTAAAATAACCTATCTTTGACATTAAGTGAGGACTTACTGTACGCTATATTATGATCTGCATCAAAGGTCTAGTTTCCATCATTCATCAGATAATCACTTATTTTACCTGATTTGTCTCTACAGCCATTCTCCCTTTTTCTTGATAAACACTATTTTGTTTTTGTAGTCTTAGAGTTTAATTTTAATTTCTTTGTTCGTTAGTCTTATTTATTTTCTGCATATGAGTGAACTTCGACATGATTTGTCTTTCTCTGACATTTCATTTAACGTAATACCCTCAAGGTCTATCCATGACACAAATGGCAAGATGTCATCTTTTTTATATATATAAATAAGTTATCTTTTTGCAATTCTACATAAAAGCGATATCATATTTATCTATATCTGATTTATCTTATTGAACATAATATCCTCAAGAGCATACCTATATGACTATAAATATGCATAATAGTTTATATACATAAATATTTTTATAATAATTCATAATGTAAAACAGAATTTTTTCATGCACACTGAAGAGAATTACAGTACTAGATAAAGAGAATTACAATACTTGTAAAGAGTCTTCTGGCAAATGGAGCTCAAGATACTTAAATAGCTAACTTTGGGACCTAATACAAAGGGAAAACATTTTGTCTCTTCATGTGATGCTTCAGC